>JAMXIJ010000031.1:0-299459 GCA_025742365.1 Coniothyrium glycines
TATATAGAATAGAGGTAGTTTCTATAAAGGTAATAGGTTTAGGTAATTAAGGTATATAGTCTAGAAGGGGGTTTATAGGAAGGTAATGTATAGGAAGTAAGATATATACTATTAAGAAAGGGGTTTATAGGAAGGTAATAAAAGTAATTAAGAATACTTACTACTAGATAATAGGGGGTAAAGAGGGGTTTATAGGAAGGTAACTAGGTAGATCTGTAGTTTAAGAGTACTTAGTTAGCTAAGGTTAAATAGGCTAGGTAAAGGTAGTAAGCTTACTATACATAGCTAAAATTAATATTTTACTACTATAACTAGTACGTAATCTTTCTTATAAAGCTATAGTTTTTTATATAGAGTATACTCTAAAAAAGTATTATAGTTACTATATAGAGGCTAGGTAATAGTAGGTAATAGTAGGTAGTAGTAGGTAGTAGTAGGTAGTAGTAGGTAGTAGTAGGTAGTAGTAGTAGTAGTAGGTAGTAGTAGGTAGTAGTAGTAGTAGTAGGTAGTAGTAGGTAGTAGTAGTAGTAGTAGTAGTAGGTATTAAGTGTAGTAGTAGTAGAGGTAGTAGAGGAGAGTTTAGAGCTTAGAGTTTTATTTTAATTTAGATCTTAGTGTTATGCTAAGATTACTAGTGTGTAGGTTATATAACTATTACTATTATATAAAAGGCCTCTTCCTCTCTTCTTTTCTACTATATATCTATTATAGTAGTATAGTAATAAAAGTAGATATAATAGTTATTAGTAGAGATATAGGCTAGTATTAAGGTTTCTAATACTACACTACTTACTAGGTAAGAGTATTACCCTTAAAAATCTATATTTAATTAAAATTAATACTAAGTTATTTTTATATATATCTAATACTAGAGATAATTAAAGTATATATATAGTTAATTAATAGTAGTATATTATAATACCTATATTATACTAAATAAGATATAGTATAGAGGGGGATTATATAAAGGTAACTATTACCTTTACTAAAACCTTTCCTTCTTATAGGACCTCTATATATATAGACTATTTAAATTAATTATTTATCTCTTATAAGATTTTATATATCTATTATACTCTCTATAGTCTATTTTTCTAGGAAGAATATTTATATAACCTAGTTTATGTTAATTATAATATAATATATTAGTTTCTGTCTGCCTACGTTAACTCCTTATTAAAAGTATTTTATAAAGTTAGTTATAATATTTCTATTAAGTTCTCTACTAGTTTTATCCTATATTTATATAAGCTATTTACTTTTAATTTTAGGAGAATATTTCTAAAGGTATACCTAAGTATCTAAAAATACATGCAGATAGGTATATAAGGTAGATAGTAATAGTCTTAATAGAGCTATTCTAGTATTAGGGTTAGTCTATTTAGTATATATAGTTAATAGTAAAGCATAGAAGAAGCAGGTACTATTAACAAATTTACCTTTAATATAATTATTCCTATATTCTAAAATAAGCCCTCTAAGATATTATAAGTATCCTACCCTTATATAATTAAAGGCAACGCTATCTATAAAGCACTTTATATAATTATTAACCTACTACTTACTAGTCTATCTAATCTTTTTTTATTTAAATTATATAGTTACCTTATTTTACGCTAGTATATTCTTCTAGTTCTAGAGTAAAAGACAATTTACACATACCTTTTTTATACTTACTTCTTTAATCTTTTTACTTTCTAAGTCCTCTTACTATAGAATAGTCTAACTCTATTTTACTTAAATTATTTATAAGCTTTATATAACTATAGGAGATAACTTATTTATTACTACCTAGGTTACGTGTATTTAGATTACCCTTATAGGGCTATAAATAGTAAAGGTATTTAATAGAGTAACTAGTATTTTTAGTATAAAGCTTAGAATAGCTTTTATAGGGGTATAGGTTAGTAGTATATTATTAAAGATAGAAACTTGCTATTTAAGTTATAATATAGGAGGTAAGGATAGTAGATATACTATTATAGAGAAGGACGTATATAGTATACTATACTATATTAAAGGTACGTACTATAATATCTTTCTTATAGGCATATCTAGTCTGCATTATATATACTCTATAGTAAAAGCTATTATTATATTTAAGCTAGCTCTACTAGAAAATAGTCTATTATATATACTATATAGTTCTTCTTCTTATTAATAGTATATATATATACTTATACTATTAAAATACTTTTCTAGTAGGACTCTTATATACTATATTCTAGATTAACTATAGTATACAAATTCTTCTAGTACTTTCCTCTCTTAACTATATAATTACTTAAAGAAACTTAGAATTCTCTTTTCTAGAATAACTTATGTAATATATACCTACCTATTATAGCTAGTATAGCCTAATTCCTATAAAAAGGTAATAGGATAATTAGGCTATAATAAATAAAGTATAATATTAATATTAGGTATATTAACACCTATATTAAAAGCTATTATAGTAACTAGTACTCTATTATACTATAAAGTAAATACTTACTATACCTAGTTATAATCTATTATACTAAGTTTCCTATAGTAGTATATATATTATAGGCTCTTACTTAGGCCCTTAGCTAGTACTCTTATTAATACGTATACTAGTACCTTCTTCTACTTAATTCCTTAACTTATAATATAATATATAAGATCTTCTATAGTTACTAGTATAGGTTACTCTAGTATATATACCTTATACTTAATATTAGGATAGCTAGTAGGTTCCTAAAATATTTAGATACTTACCTAAATCCTAAATAGCTAGGCTACTTCTACTTCCTACTCTTTTAGTATAGTAGCTAATAGTAAGGTTAGCTCTACCCTAAATTAAGTAAGGTTACCTAGCTTTAAGAGACTAGGCTAGTACTTATAGTTAGGTAATAGAATATAGTAATATTTATCTATAATAATATATTTAAGGTAGCCTATATCTTATAAGTAATATATTAATATTATAAACTAATCTAGTCTTATATACTCTAGTATAGTAAAGATAATTTAAGCTATATTATTAAAGTTCTTATTACTATACACTAACTAAGAAATATATAACTCTATATACTACTATATAAGATTAGAGTATAATATAACTAATAGTATAATAATAATAACCTAACTATACCTATTATATAGTATAGGTAGGAAGAAGACTAGACTTTTACTACTACTAGTTCCTATAATATAACACACTATAGCATTACCTCCTAAGATACTTTCTACTACTTTATACTATTAACCTTAAAACCTAGCTACCTTCCTAAAATTTATATAAAAAACCTATTTAATATTAATACTTATTAGGTCTATATAGTAGCATAGAGAAATATCTACTTTACCTTCTAGTAGTAAAGTAGCTATATTAAATAAGAGGTTATTATACTATTTAGTAGATATATAAAAGAATATATATATATTACTATCTACTAATTAAAAGTAAAGTAAGAGTTTCTATAAGTAGATAGCCTTTATAGTATTTAGTTTATACCCTACTTACTACTCTACTACCTCTTCTATTATACTATCTAGTACTTCCTCTACCTCTTCTAGTATTAATATAATAAGCTTTTCTTATTTTATTTATTCTATATAATATCTAAAGGCAATTATTAAATAGTATATTAGGTTAGGTCTAATTATTTATCTAAGTAAGTATTATATAGCCTATTTTATTAAGGTTATAAAGTAGTCTACAGTTTTATATTAAAGTCTATCTTTATTTAGCTATAGAAAGGCACTTCTTACTTAATACTAAGTAGAGGTATAGCTATCTTACTCTTAGTTTATAGTAAGTAATATATAAAATAGTTTTACTAGCTAGAGGTATAGTATAAGTAAGCTACTAATCTACTATAGTAGAAAGTAATATACTACTTTAAGTAACTTATCTCTATTATAGCCCTTATAGTACTATAGTATAACTATAACTAGTCTATTAAATATAAAGATATTCTAGGGCCTATTACTTACTATATTCTATATCTAAACACTTAGTACCTCTATTAAGCGCCCTAGTTAACTACTAGTAAAATATACTAGTAGAAAAAGAAGGTTAAGAAACTCCTATATCTATTTTAAGTATTATTTAACTTAATTAAAGTTATAAAGGTTTATAATTAGGACTATATGTAATAGTAAGTATTATATAGCCTTAATAATCTATTAACTAATAAAACCTCTACTATATATAAGGTATAGGTACTTTACTAAGAATAGTATATATCTAGGTTATATTTTAGATAGATTATATTATATATCCTCCTATAGGATTATAGGTAAGAGATTAAATTTTTTAATAAAGGTAAGATCTAGTAGCGCACTTTATCCTTAGTTAAATAATAACTAAACTATACTTTAATATTAATTAAAAGATGTTAGTTATATACTATATAGATATATTTATACTATTCTATTATATAAATATATTAACTATCTAGCTATAGTAAAATTTAGTAATATAGTATATTATAGTAATTACCTACCTAATTAATATAGAAAATTTGCTTATAAGGTAGTAATAGATCTATATCTTAAAATCTGTGTTTTTAGCTTATATAGTAGCTTCTTAATTTATAAACATACGCTTTATATAGTCTTATTAGCTAATAAGGTATCTAACTTTAGCTTTATTAGTATCCTATTTAGTAAAAACAGTAAAATTATTAGGTTTATTAAGTTCTATTTCTTCTTAATTATTACTAGGCTTATAGAATTAGTAGTAACTTACTATATAAGTATATTTCTTTAAAGCTAAGTAGTCTATTATAAAGTTATATACCTTATAAAAGTAGTCTTCCTTTAAGTTAATAGTAAGAAATATAAGTAGTATAATAAGTATAAGTTTAAAGTTATTTTTTATATATATTTACTTAATAAGTAATATCTAGAATTTATAATATTATTACTTAAAAGGAGTAGGTAGTTTTGCTAGTAGTAAATATTAATTTTTAGAAATTTCCTAGAAAAGCTTTTAAGGTAAAGCTAAATATTTTGCTAGGTAGTGTCTTAGTATTAAGAAAGGGAGAGTATATATAGTTAGGGTTACTGTCTATAAAAGACCTAGTAAAAGAAAGTAAAGATAGAAATAATAGTAGAGCTGTATTTATTATTAAAGGTAAAATATAGGATAAGTAGTAATAAAGGAATATATTAAAGGTACTCCTATATAACTTAAATATATACCTAATATAAAGTTAATACTATTATATATTAATATATAAGTATTATACTATATACTAAATATTATAAATATTTAAGCGTAGGTAAGGAAACTAATATAGTATACTTATAGATCTACTCCTAGTCTAGTCCTCCTAGGTATTCTTAAAACTTTATATATTTAAGGTAGGAATATGTCTACTAAATAGGCGTAAGGGGAACTTTAGTATAGGATATAGCCTCTTCTATATCTACCTTACTCTATATAGCCTCTAGCTATTTTAGTAGTATTTAGGTATTATTAGCTATAGTATAAGCCTACTTTATAACTTATTTATATGTATAGTCTTTAGTAAGGAGAACTAAATTAATTAGAATATTAATAGCTAAGTTATATAAAGAAGGAGTAGGTAGATTATTTACTTTATTTAGTTTATATACTTTAAAGTGTTTAGTAGCTTACGCAGGCACACTCACATGTTTAAAAAACTATTAACTAAGAATAGAAGTCTAATAGCTTTCCTACTACGTAGTCTTGTATACTCTAAAGCCTTCTTCTAGTATAAAGATTCTATAAGTATAGAGGTATATTTTTATATTATCTACTATACTTTTTTTAGTAGTTATATAACTATACTAGTTATACTAGAGTAAATTAGTATAAACTTTAAGTATAGAGATAATTATATATAGCTTAGATAGGATAGAAATCTTATCTATTTTATTATAGATAGTAGTAATATAACTATTAATGTAGGCTAGTATCTACTTATAGCTATACTAGTTAATATAGTCTATATACTTAGATAAGAAGTACTATATAACTACTTTTAGTAGAAAGTAGTATTAATAATATTTACAGATAATAATACTAAAGCTAGGCTTTAGAATAATAGTAATATAATCTATAATAATATTTTATTATAAAAGAATAATTATAGTTTAATAAGTATAGTATTAGTAGGGAGGTAAGAATTTAGTAGATTTAGACCTAGATTCTTTCTTAAAATTTAGCCTAATTTTAGTTTAGTATAGCTAACTAAGGTAGTCTAGTATTCTTTACTTTCTATTTGCGTTAAAGTGTCTTCTTCTATACACTTAAACTTTTCTACTTTTTATTTTTCTAATTTCCTCTAAAGTAATTTTTATACTAGTAGTAATAGAAAGTTTTTAATTTTAACCTACTAAGGTGCTAGTAGGTAATAGCTAGGTAGTAGTAATCTAGGCTGTAGATAATACGCTATTATAGTAGGACTATACTATTTTTATACGTTATATTAATAAGTTTAAGAACCTAGAGGTGTTCTATATATATAATCCTTATAGTATACTTATATAGTTATATTAAAATATAAATTATTAAAGGTTACTTAAAGCTATTTAGTATATTTATAATAACCCTACAGCTGTGCAGAAGGTAGGTAAAGACTAGAAGTAAATCTACCCTAATTATACTTAACTATCTTCTATTATACTAGTAGAAGTAGAAGAAGACTCTAGAAGGGGTACCCTAAGTAATAAGTAGAAGTAGGTACTAAAGGAAAAGATAACCTACTAGGTAAATAAAGCTCTAGTTAACTAAATAAACCTTACCTTAGTATAAGCTATTATAAGTAATTAGGACTAGGAGGCTGTAAAAGTACCTATTATACTAAGTAATAACTAGTAATAGTATTAGAACTTTACTAAGTATTTTTTAGGTATTAGGGTTAATATAGTTATATAGATAATCTTAAATATAGAAGCTATTAGGTTAAGAGAAGTATTTCTAGATTAGTAGGCTATTATTATAGGGTAGTAGTAATAGTACTTAGATATATAGAAATAGTTTAAGTATATTATAATAGTATAAACTTTATTAGTAGTATAGGTATTTAATTTAGATAATCCTTACTCTATAATTATATAATTATAGATAGTTCTCTTATAAAGGGATAACTATAATAAGGTTAATAAGATAGGTCTTACTATTCTTTAGTATAAGACTTTCTAATACTAGTTAGTTAATGTATAAAAGAGTAGGATTAAGAGCTTTATAGAGGAAATATACTAGAGATAGAAATTAGATATATTATATAAGGATTATATTTAATTAGAGTAAAAGATTTATAGTATAGTAAAAGAGATAGGTACTTAAGGAGTTAGCTATAGTTCTATTATAAAGGATTATCTCTTTAAGGTAGCTTATAAATCTAATAATAGGTATATACTAAATAAATAAGATAACCCTAACCTCTATAAACTCTTTAGTAGGCTTCTTAATTAGGGTAAGAAATAGAATATAGTAAAGAAATAGTTTAGAATAGTAGGAATTTTTAGGTTATTACTAAAGAGTATTAGAGCTAATATCTAGTTTAAGTGTATTACTTAAATATATATTATGTAATAGACTAAAATACTTATAGAGTATAATTAGGATATTTTAATAATAGCTTATTATATTAAACTACTCTTTATAGTATTTATTAAAGAAAAGGCCCCTCCTACTAAATTCTTCTTTATAGAATAGTTAGATTAATATTAAGAAGGTTAACTACTATTACTTTTTAATAAGTATAGCTATATAGTTCTTATTAATACTCTACTAACTATAAAAAGGGTATAAGAAAGTTAGAATAGTTCTAGCTATATAGAGGACATCTCTATAGGAGAATAGGATTTTAATAATAATAGTATAGATAGCCTATTATAACCTTAGGTTACTATATACTACTTACCTATAGTTAATCTATATTTAATATAGTATAGAAGGGCTATCTAGAGAAGGGGGGTTTTTAGGAAGGTAATACTTCTTACTATATTTAGTAATATTACCTTTATAGAAACCCTCTTATCCTATATACCTCTATAGGTATTCTATAATTTAGGTAGATAAAATACTTAAAATAGTAGTCTATATATTTAAAGTTTATATACTTAATTAGTATATATATTATAGGTACTAGGAAGTTATTTCCTAGAAGTTATTTCCTAGAAATAGGTAAGTAATATATATTAAGAAGTTATTTCCTAGAAGTTATTTCCTAGAAATAGGTAGGTAATGTGTATTAAGAAGTTATTTCCTAGAAGTTGTTTCCTAGAAATAGGTAAGTAACGTGCATTAAGAAGTTATTTCCTAGAAGTTATTTCCTAGAAATAGGTAGATAATATATATTAAGAAGTTATTTCCTAGAAGTTATTTCCTAGAAATAGGTAGGTAACATGCATTAGGAAGTTATTTCCTAGAAAGTTATTTCCTAGAAAGTTATTCCCTAGAAAGTTATTTCCTAGAAAGTTATTTCCTAGAAAGTTATTTTCTAGAAAGTTATTTCTTAGAATTGCTAAGAATAGAAAAACTTATTTCCTGGAAAACGTATAGTCCTCTTTAAAGTTATTTTCTACTAGGAAACAGGTTTCCTATATAATCTAGAGTTATAAATATTAGTAGGGATTATTATAAAAGGTAGAGATTAGTATAGATAATATCTCTAGCTACTAAGGTGCTAAGCCTATATATAAGCCTTACACCTAGCTTTTATATATAGGCTAAAAATATTTAGAACTTTTATATAGACCCCTATATATAAGCCTTATAATAAGTTAGCTAGATAGGGAAATATAATACCTAATATTATAGATAGAAACTTTATATAATATTATAGATAGAAACTTTATATAATATTATAGATAGAAACCTTATATAATATTGTAGATAGAAACTTTATATAATGTTATAGATAGAAACTTTATATAATATTATAGATAGAAACTTTATATAATATTATAGATAGAAACTTTATATAATATTGTAGATAGAAACCTTATATAATATTATAGTTAGAAACTTTATATAATATTATAGATAGAAACTTTATATAATATTATAGATAAAAACTTTATATAATATTGTAGATAGAAACTTTATATAATATTATAGATAGAAACTTTATATAACGTTGTAGATAGAAACTTTATATAATATTATAGATAGAAACTTTATACAACGTTATAGATAGAAACTTTATATAATATTATAGTTAGAAACTTTATATAATATTATAGATAGAAACTTTATATAATATTATAGATAAAAACTTTATATAATATTATAGATAGAAACTTTATATAATATTATAGATAGAAACTTTATATAACGTTGTAGATAGAAACTTTATATAATATTATAGATAGAAACTTTATACAACGTTATAGATAGAAACTTTATATAATATTATAGACAGAAACTTTATATAATGTTATAGACAGAAACTTTATATAATATTATAGATAAAAACTTTATATAATATTATAGATAGAAACTTTATATAATATTATAGATAGAAACTTTATATAATATTATAGATAGAAACTTTATATAACGTTGTAGATAGAAACTTTATATAACATTATAGACAGAAACTTTATACTAGTCTCTAAATAGTATAGTTTAAAAAAAAATCTATTTTTATTTTCTTATTTTTTAGGTTTTAGCTTTTTTTAAAAAAAATAATTTTTTCTCTAAGTCCTTAGAATCCTAGACCTTTTTTCTATACACTAGAAGATATAGTAAGCTTAAGGATAGAAAGTATTCTTAAAGAAATTCTAAGGTAACTACTTAATATTATCTAACTTCTATTTATAAAAATTATTTACTTACTTTTATTAGTCCTAGTTTTTTTACTAAAGATACTTTAAAAGAATTAAATATTTTAGAAGAACTTATAAAAGAAGAAAACTTAGATTTTAATTCTAATAATAGCTTAGAAATAGATAGTGTAGAAGAAGAGAAAGATTAAGTTATATTTAAAAAGGTATATATTCCTACTAAAAGTAAATAGTAGAGTTAAGATTAATATTTTTTTTATTTTTTTTTAAATTTTTTTTAGAATAGAAACTAGTATCTATAAAAAATACTCTAGTATAACTAAAAGGTTAAAAAACTATAAATCTTTTTATATTCTATAAACCTTTTTTATAATATTAAGTAACTACTATATAAAATAGTTAAATAGTTAAAAATATACTAAATAAAAAAAAAAGGTTTAGATAATTCTACTAAAAAAAGGTCTAGATAATCCTCTATTTTAGAACTTTTTTTTTAGACTAGAAAACTTTTACTATATAGTCTATACTTCTAGAAAAATACTTATTATTTACTAATAAAATAGATATAAAACTATAAATAAAAAAAGGGGTTAGATAATCCTACTTTAAAAAAAGGGTCTAGATAATCTAACTTTTTTAAACTTTTTTTTAAAAAAAGATTTTTTACTATATAAAGTAGTATTATTATTAAAAATATAAAATAAATATATAAAAAAAGATTTTAACTAAAAATAAAAAAAGGGGTTAGATAATCCTACTTTAATAAAAAGGGTCTAGATAATCCTCTATTTTAGAACTTTTTTTTTAGAACTTAAATATTTAACTATAAAAGCTAAAGTTATAGTAAAATACTTATAATAAACTAATAAAATAGACTTAGAATAAAAAATAAAAAAAAGGGTTTAGATAATCCTATTAAAAAAAAGGGTCTAGATAATCCTACTAAAAAAAAGGGTCTAGATAATCCTACTTTTTATAACTTTTTTTTTAGCTAGAATTAAACGTTATTTCTAAGAATATAGTTTCCTAGAAAGTTATTTCCTAGAATTAAACGTTATTTCTAAGAACGTCGTTTCCTAGAAAGTTGTTTCCTAGAATCGAACGTTATTTCTAAGAAAGTTGTTTCCTAGAAAGTTATTTCCTAGAATTAAATGTTATTTCTAAGAACGTTATTTCCTAGAAAGTTGTTTCCTAGCCTTAAACGAACGCACAGTCCTCTTTAAAGTCGTTTCCTACTAGGAAACGAGTTTCCTATATAATCTAGACTAGAAATTAGTAGAATAACTAGTAAAATCTAAGAACCTAATACTTTTATAGAGTTACTTATAAATTTATTATAATCTATATAATATAATAAATTTAAGCTCTATCTTTATTAAGACTATTAATCTAATACCTACTAAGAGTTAAGAATAGAAGGAAAGTATATATATAAAAGACTTAGTATAAGGCTTTTTATATTTATTTAGTTTATTATAAATATATTAGTATAGCCTATAATACTAATATTAGAAAGTATATAAGTATTAGTATCTTTATACATACTAAATTATATCTATTCCCTCTAAATATAATATATCTAATCTTATTTACTATAACTTCGAATAGCTACTAAATCTAGACATGCTTTTCTGTTTCTGGTTCCATTGTAATATTAGGATGCTTTCCGTCACCATTCTCAATCGATTCGCGTCGCAGTACCTCGACTTTTTCCAGGACAGAATTTGCGGTAGGAGCTGCTGCCTGATCGCCGTCAAATATGACAGCAACTTGTTCCAGCGTATAGCCACGCGTCTCGGGATAGGTAAAGTATACGGTAAACAACATTGTGATTAGGACCGCAATGAAGACGAAATAATACTTCCAAGCAATCGCATCCAGTGCAATAGCGTTGACGAAGACATTGAAGAACAAACCAACGAAGGCGGAAATCCAAGTAATTGACAGTCCCTTTGAGCGTAGACTGAATTGCCATATTTCGCAGGGATACGCAGAAAGAAACGGCGTACTGCGAATCGTTAGCATATATGCTCAACACATCATGATGGTTTGACCTACAGTGCAATATCGTAACCAGCAAAGAAAATGAAGATGAATGGAATGACAGCGGTACCGACTGATGGCGACAAGGTTGACGCGAACGAGCCACTCAAACCAGTAATGATGATGAAACTGACAAGCATGATGCTTGCCGATGCTAGAAACAAAAACCGCCGTCCGAGCTTGTCGACGCAGAGAGCTGCGGCAATGGCAAAGAGGAGGTTCCAAACATTCAGGCAGGCTGAAATCAGGGTTTGATCAGATGTGGCCGTGATGCCGACCGTGTTCAACATGAGCGGTAGGTAGTATGACACTACGCCATTACCCACCCATTGTGTGAAAATACCGAGAGTGACGGAAATAAACAACCGTCGGCGATTACCGGGAGTCTTGAACATATCCATGTAGGAGGCACTAGATTGCTGAGCTTTCTCTGTGGCAATAGTGGTCTCGATCTCAACCATTTGGTAATTTACCAATGGATCATTTTCGTCGCCACCCGCATGATATATGGCGAGAATACGGCGGGCTTCTTCGACTCTGTCCTTGCTGATTAGCCATCGAGGAGATTCTGGCGTCATGAAGAATCCAGGCAATGCAAGCACTGGACAAAGTAGCTGGAGCAGGACTGGAATGCGCCAAGACCAACTGTTTTCGATGACGCGAGTGCCATATGTTGCCCAAGCACACAAGCTACCACCAACGTAGTAGCCACACATGTAAAGTGCGCTGACGATCGATCGATGCTTGGGAAGAGCAATCTCATTGATGATGACAGGCGCACTAACGCTGTATGTAGCTGATGCGACGCCGAGGAGAATACGTGCATATGTGAACTGCTGCTCAGTCTGAGCTGTGGTTTGCATGATGGTGCCAGCAACCAGGAAGACATAGCCAACATATACAGGCGATTTTCGACCAAATTTTTCAGACATCCAGGAGCCCACAGGCAATGCAAGACCGTTGCTGAGGAAGTAGCAGGCATTGATCCAGCCCAGATATGCACCTGTAGGTTCGCCCATAAAACCATACCAAGATTCCAAGGCGGTCAGACTGCCCATAACAGAGCCATCATAACCAACGGTAGAGGCTACACGAGAGTGGTTAGTGGAAGGACTGAATTGATGCAACGGATACTAACAAAACAAGCAAAGTGAAAAGATGATGAAGTTCAACTTCAATAGATACGAGCGTTTATACCAAGGCGTGGCATCTGTGGGGAGCTGAGAGATCTCGTTTGCTCCAACCATCGTGAGCGTGTAATGCCTCCGTGTGCGACACTTGAGATCTACAATGGTTTTGAGCTGAGTCTTGAAAGCCGTGAGATCCGATGATGTGAGGGCAATGCACGTCTCATATAGGTGCGACTGGGGATGAAACCCCAAGGTCCCCGTGGGGAAAGGATTGCAGAGAAGGCCCGATTTGGTCATGGCACCGCGAATCGTGACAGTCAACCCGGAGTTCTACCATAGCTCTACCGCAGCTTTACCGCAGCCAAGCCGTGCACTTTCCCGAGAAGATCCCTTGAGCGTCTTTTTAACTATGTAAATGCACTTTAAAGCCTCGATAGGTGCCGCTGCCTCCCCACTTCTGATCGGCTGTTGCACTCCTCGTGCTTTCTGTTCCCCCTTAGCAAGGTAATTGGCAGAACGTTTGCCGCAGACAAGCCACAAATTCGATTTCAAGAATCGCTTGTTACTGTTGGTCTACTCTTCAAACAACAGCACGTCTTGCCTACCGGGGAATCTTCGGAATACGCCTAGAAGCTTCAACCCCAACATTCAATCCAAGAGGCGTATTCCTCGATGCGAGCGTTAATCATCTCTTCGAAGCTTCAATCAAGCCATACACCTCTCATGCAAGCACAAAGCGACCCAGCCCTTACGTCCGAAGGCTCGGCATAGGTCCAACATCACATCAGCAATCACATTTGTTGTAAACAGGCGCCAATGACCCAAGGATTGCGCGATGTAGGTATCCACAGAACATGAGCTCGGGCTTGAAAATCTCTCGTGGCGCGTTACCACCGTCGAAAGCCACGACTCAAGGTCATTCCACCGCACCCCACAGTAGCTTCGCCTGCACTTTGGGACCCGCTCGCGCAACGACAATTATCATTATTCCCCTAGGCGGTAATGGCTCCAGGTTCCAGCCTAAACTCTCTGATCTTCTCGGGGCATGCTCCAGGATTATCTGCCACTCATTGTTCGATATCTCGCGGCTATATGCTTCCGAACCATCGACAAAGACCTGAAGCCTGGTGTTTGGGAAGGCACTAGAAATCGTACCACTAATGTGGATCTGATACGATCCATCAACCGTCTGCGTTGTACGAACCTCCGCGAGAAGGTTCATAGTGTGGTGGTTGTGCTGGTCTCCTTGTGAGCGCTGCACGAAGCGAACGATGTCGGTGGGCAAAGATGGGGTAAGCGGCGGGGTGATGCGCTTGTTTGTTGCCAGCTCGAACGCGTATGCATACTCGAGTAATGCTGAGTCCTCGTACGCCTTGCCAGCAAACGTCAGGTTCACTGGCATCTTCTTCTCCCTCATAATGCCCATTGGCACGCTGACCGTAGGGACTCCAAGATGCCGAATTGCTCGATTGCCATTGGAATACTTGATTCCGTTCTGTAAGCTATGAGTTGTGCTCTCAAGATTAAATTCGAGATCTGCGAAGCCCACATCGCCTTGCGCTGGAAACGCGATGACGTCGAGTCCATTTGTATCCATCCAATCCTCCAGATCACGTCTGCGCTGAGCTTCCAATGCTTTGAGGGCTTGTTCCATGCCTTGGACTTCATGGATGGACTTTGCGCTGATCTTGTCAAGCAGCGCAGGTAGACCAGGATAATCGATCCAATTCCGAATCTCGAGGAATTCGTCTGGCAAGTAGCCCTCAGGCTTTGGAAATATCATGCGACAATCTTCGATATCCTTTAGACTCTTCAAACTTTTGTCACCGTTTTGAAGGAGGAATTCGTTCCATGCCATTGCAATCAAATCACCACGCTCGAGCGAGTTCCAATTCGCTGGTCGACCATCGACATTATTTGCTTCGCCGGATGCTGAGTCATCTTCATAGTTGGTAACAAGAGGGAAGTCGGTATACACGATTGTAGCTCCTTGATCCTCGAGCTCTTTCGCAGTTTGCTCCCACAATATCTTCACCTCTTCTGATACGAACGGGCACTTGGCATGTGGATTCGAGTCATTTCCGCCCACATACATATTGGGGACGCCGATCCGCTTCCCCGCCAGAGCATCAACCCTCCTTAGCGACGTGTAGTCAATCGTCTGCGTGTCTGGGATTTTCACGAACTTCTGCTCTCGGATAAAGTCGCCTTTGTTGTTCTGTTCACGGGTGGCAATGACGTTGAGCACGTGAAGCATATCGTCCACGGACCGCGCCATCGGCGTAGGCACGTCGCAA
This sequence comes from Coniothyrium glycines, assembly GCA_025742365.1. NCBI lineage: Eukaryota > Fungi > Ascomycota > Dothideomycetes > Pleosporales > Coniothyriaceae > Coniothyrium > Coniothyrium glycines. The sequence goes on from JAMXIJ010000031.1 coordinate 15,203, forward strand.
GTAATGTACAATGGCCATAGACCACGACAGCTCAAGACTCCCTTCGATGGTGTGTAGCACGCCAGGGCATTGTTCGATGCTGGACTTCGGCCACTGCTCACAGTCTCACTACCCATGCCAAAGACTGCCATGCTTGCAGCTATCGATGTCGCCGCTCCGTTCGATGAGCCAGAAGAAAAAGCACCTGTAAGATATTTAGAATTGTACGGTGATTCCGCGCGACCGTACATTCCGCGTTGCATGCCACCGGCAGCCATTGGAGGCATGTTAGTCTTGCCTAAAAGTATGGCGCCAGCTTCGCGCAACTTGCTTGCAATTGCTGAGTCTTCACTTGACATGAGTCCATCGAGAGCTGGAGATCCATTGGTGACTGTGAGACCGGCCACCTTGTAGCTGTCTTTGATAGTATAGGGAATCCCTTCCAGCGGCCGTGGTGCAAGGTGCTGTGCATGACGCGCATCTATCGCCTCGGCCTCTTCTAATACATTTTGGTTGAGCACGGTAAAAGCATTAAGCCCCGAGCAAGTGTCGTATGTTGCGATGCGGTTGAGATAACTGACAATAAGATCAATGCACGTAATTCTGCCAGAGGCTAACGCGTGTCGATGATCTTCAATACTGGCTTCCAAAATATTGAATCCGTCGCTCTGCAAAGATTCCTGATCTATCTGCAAGGATGTCAGGTTCGTATGTGTGGTTGAGTGTCAGAGCTACATACCATGACGTCGCGTGGCCCCAGGACTAGAATCTCAATCAGATCAATCACTAAGGAATACCTTCAGATGATGCAAAATCCTCTACCTGATAACCTTTTTGGTTTGGAAATTGGTGGAAACGAACTTCGTGAATCGTAGGGCTGATAAAGCAGGATATTCTCCCTAATCGATAGATATCCGGATTGCCTATCCGAGGGGCCAGTACCGTACCACGACAATGCGACGTGATACAGGCTCGTTTCGTACGTCATCAACACCTGATCGGAACGCGAACTTTCGACATGATAGGCTACAAGAAGAAATGTTATTTTGACCAGAAATTCGGTTTCAATGTGCAGAGGATTAGACGAACATGGCTGGCTCAAAATCCTATGCTGTGTATATTACGGTATACAGGAGTGATCCCAAACTCCAGCAATGGCACTTTAGGGCCGACATGATAGTATCTCTGTGTAGTGCTGTGCGCAATTATGAAGTAGCCGCCCACAGTGCCTTCGCCCTTGTGCTCCCTGCAACCAAGCCGCACGCTCCCATCCACCCCAGATTCCAGCCCGGGATGCCTCCCGTCGAGCTGCTAAAGTGTAGCGCCATCGGCAACCATGCGCTCGCGATGACCAGGTCCGTCCACCACCTGCTATCAAATTTGGCATCCTCCTCGTCCTGATACACTGCCACGGCACGGCCCTCGCTGATCATTTGTCTGCGCGTCGCTCTCCTGCGGCTCTCAAGCTGCCATTCGCGACCAAGGCGCAAGAAATCGCATGACACACCGCCCAGCCATGCGCGATATGCCCAAAGATATACACGCGCAGTTTTCGAGTCACCGCGATTAAGTGCAGCGATAGTGGTTGCTGACACAACACCCGAATCCGCGAGTAGGGAAATGTTCTCGAGTGCTTGGTAGGCGAAGTAGCTGCTCGCTTGCAGCACTGCGATCCTGTGAAGAATCATATCTGCGCCAGGTTTGGGACCTGATGCAAGACTGCGCAACCACGCGTAGAGTGGAAAGAGACCAAACAGTCTTAACGTTGTTCGGGCCTTGGAGATGAGGACAGCCAGTGCCGCAATGGGTGGGATACCGGCATTGGGGACAAGTGTTGTCGCAGGAGGTTTCGCGACATGATGTGTAGGTCGGATGAGCGCGAGAAGCGAGTGTGCTAGGTTGGAGAGAGAAGGCAATTTTGTTTGGAGGTATGCAAGGATGTAGAGGGAGTAGTTGAATGTGGAGAGGAATGCGGAGAGACCGCCTGGAGATGCGAGGAGTCTGTACCACCGATCAGCATACGAGACCAGGACCACATCATCCAACTTTGAACCTACTTGTTCAACCGCAAGATCGTTTGATCGGCCTTCTTTATAGCTGCGAGCGCATCGTCTTTATCAAGGTCTTTTGGTGACACGCTCGGGGCGGCTTCCGCTATCTTATCGGCAAGGGCTTTGACCTCCGTCGCAATCGGCTTCTCTGTGGTGTTCTCGTCAGACATGTCTGGGTGACGTGTATACGTAATGCGAGGTATGCAGGAAAACCAGGGATACTGGGTAAAAAAGAGGGAAGATTGCGCGAAGACCGTTCCAAGATCTGGGTTCTCCGCACGCGGCTGGCGATGGTGGGCCAGCGATGACCCACACGGAGTCCTCAGAACCGAGGTCTGGCGTCGGCATTATCTAAAAGTTAGTGGGTTTTCTTTCAGCTCCGCCTTCTGATTCGATGGCTTATGGTCAAATTATCTCCTGCGATTGACATTGATTCGTTCATTATCTCCATTTTGATGTCATTCGTGGAGCATCCATGATCCAGAATATTGGCCCGCGATCTTTATCTGATCAACATCGCAATAATCATCAATCCCTTGATCATTACGAGGGTCGAGTCATGTGGCGTGTTGAGGCCCAAGGTAGCAAGCTACTCCGGGCTCCAGCGGTTCCGCATCATGCCAATATCCCACATAATTCTTGACCGACACAATCAACTCAAGGCGCCGCCGAATGACATATTTTGAATGCCCTTGAGTTGGCCACGTACGGAACTTGCTACGGTAAGAAAGGAGAATCCATAAACAATCATAATTCTCGAACCTTAAGATGCAGAGATCTTTATTTACAGTTGATGATCAGGCTTATGTACTTCATTATATGGATGCCGCGGGTTTGCCGATTAAGGTCGCGAGTTAGGACACCACAAAGGTTGTGAACACCACAACAAAAGCCTGGCAGCACGTTTCGATTATACTGAATATAATACGGGACCTGGAACTAAGCTTCCGTCAACTACCATGTATATGCGTGCAACATCGCGATCGGCGTGTTAATCGTGTGTTAATCTAACATCAGGCTCCCCAGTCTCCATGCCCTAGGGATGTCACCTAGAAAGCTTCAGCATAAGGCTTTGAGACATCGGTTACAACATAAGCTTGCGATTTTGCGTTCAGGGTCGACAATGCAAAGAAATTTTGCAAGAGGTGGTCTTCAAGGAGACTTTTTGTAAAAACGTGGTTTCCAAGTGTTGAGGCCCCAGGTAAGGAGTATAAGAATACGTCCAAGGAGTCATGATCATGCGTCGTGCACATAGGAGCATGCTACAAAGTAACACACAATAACTCGTCTAGGACCTGATATCCTGGTCGCCAACTTAACCTGCTTACGGACAGTAAAATTGGTAGTGGTAGCCGTAGCAGACCAACGAACCTGGTAAAGGTAGAATTTTAAATGACAAAAGTACAGAACATTAGACATAAAGATGTAAGCTGTAAGTCTACGACCATAGAAGGTCGTCCATACTAGCATGTTAAAGATATCTCACATGCATGGAGCGATCATGACCTTCGAAAAAGAGCTAGGTGCGCACCTGCCGTCACAGTTTCTCCCGGCTTCACCAGAATCTTCTCGACCTTCAGCTTGACATTAGCTGCAGCTGCGTCTGGTGTTTTGACGGCAATCTCCAACTTCATTGCTTCAAGGATGACGATCTGTACGTTGTGAGCTTTCGGATCAAGATGTAAGCGCACGGCAGCACTTACCACATTACTATCATCTACTTCATCACCTTCATTCACCTCAACTTTCCATACATTAGCGTCGACCGGCGCCTCGACACTCACAATGTTCGGATCATCCAACAACTGCTCGACCGTTCCTTCGTCAACCTGGCTCTCAGCCTTTTCTTTGCGCCAGCGCTCCAAGCTCTCATTCTCAGCTTTGGTCATCTCTCCCTGTGCTACAGCCTGGCGCTCCCGGATTAGCGCGACCTCCTCGCGTGTCTGTTCAAGTAGATCATTGTGCTCTTTCATATCGAACTCAACCTCTTCATACTCCCAATCATACTTGCCAGCACGGAATCTGCCGAGCAAATCATCAAGCTCTTGTTCGCTGACTTGGTAGAACGTCAAGATGTCGAAATCGCGGAAGATCCAAGGCTTCCCGTCCTGGGCAAAACCAGGCTTGTAGGAATAGTAGTCCCTTTTGAGGGAGTATAGTCAGAGCAAGAAGTGTAATGTCAGAGAACATGAACTTACCAACAGGGTACCGTTCGTCCGATCATCTGATAGCCACCCGGCGAATCAACAGGGTAAATAGACATGCAGCTGCCTGCCCACCCAACAGTACCTTCAGGCGTAAAGACTCGGCTTGGATTCATCTTGGGTGCGGAAATGCGTTGACGCGGGTCTACGGGTAACGACACTGTATTGCCACAAAAGAAACCTACGACAACAGCCATAAATTGACCGCGAAGATAAATATCCTTGAGTTGTTGTGTCGTGAATGCATTGTTCTTGGCGACGAATCCTAGATTATCTGGCAGGTAAGGTGCATGTGGTCGCTGGTTGGTCATGTAGCGTTGCGTTGCTTCGTCCTGCAGCTTAGACTCAAAGGATATCGGTAGCTTGAAAACCCGTGTTGGCACCTTGGTAGAACGTAAATCTCCAAGTCGTGATTCAATCTCTTGTAGATGTGCGACGAGATCTGCACGAGGGAGCTCCGCTGCATTATAGTATATGAGGAGTGTCGTGCAACAGCCGACGGTATTATACAGTTTCTCTCTGATCGACGGAGGTGTTTCATTGGAGTTGAGGGCGTTCTCGAGAGCCGTCACTCGACATCTGTGGTTCAAGTCAAAAGACTCGTTACCGTATTCGACGAGAAGATGGTCGTCACCACCTTGACGATAACGGACCCGTGGCACATGTCCATTTCCTTCTTGCTCCCATATCACCGCTTTTCCAATAGCCCCTTCATGGAAGCTGACCTTGTTGAGTTTTTCGACCTTACTAAAATCTCCTCCGGATTTTACGGCCTGCTCGATGCTGGCGATGAATGCCTCGTTGCGCTTTCTTTTCTTGAGAGCATCCTCAAGTCCAACACGAACGTATTTTAGAGTGTTGCCAGCTTTGATCTGACCTAGCTTCCACCAATCTGCCTTGATCACAGTCGTACTGCTTGTAAAGCCGCCGAAGTTAGGACAGTCAACTGGAAATATACAAGGGTCATCTCCGGTCCAATTCAGTGTTCCAAGAGGATAGCCGTACTCAATAAGATTGCTGGGGTGAGCGCCACCTTCTCCGCCATCTTTTCGCGCCCACTTTGGCACTGGACCAACAAGACGTATACCACTGCGGGATGCGTTGTGAGATACTTTCCATTCGGTGTCGTATATAGTTCTGATGAAGTCGGGGTCGAAATATCCCTCATCGTGTGGTCCAACCATGGCCGCGATTTCCCAGTTAGCTTTGTACATAGGTCGGAGATGTTCAGGAAGGGTAGTAGACTTGAAGTCGCTTGGTATCTGTTTAGACACATGCAGTAGATCTCCGGGAGCCAGTGCGCGGCCTTGATAGCCGCCAATTGCAACTAACGGCGAAGTTGACTTCGACTCAAAGTATTTTGCAACCGCCGGAAAGCCACCAAGGACAGCGAAGTATGAACGACATCCTCCACCTGTAGTCTTGCCAATTTTCAATCTTTGACCTGCATTGATCTTGACGCTTGTCCACATGGGAAAGTCTTCATTGTCCAGCGTAGCTTCCATCGGCGCACCGCAAAGTGCGACGATTGCAGGACCGACAAAACGTAACTCAGGCCCACTCAAAGTGATCTCAAGACCCTCAACTGTTCGATCATTTCCAACGAGTATGTTCGCAATCTGGAAGGCAATAGGGTCCATTGGACCGGAATGAGGTATTCCCTTGCCAGCAGTCGGCCTGCCAGGCAAATCTTGAATCAATGTGTATGCCCCTCCAGAGATGACATCAATGGCGTTGGGCAAATACTCAAAATCATTCAAAAAGCTAGTCATCGTGTTTCCAGCTTTGAAACGAGAATCCTCTAGAATTGCTGCAAGGAACTCCAGATTTGTAGGTGGCCCACAAATCGAAGACTGTGAAAGTAGTTCCTGCATCCCCTGTATCGTATTGTCTCTAGTGTCTGAGTGTACCATGGCCTTTGCTATAAGTGGATCGTAGTTCGGCGTGATGCGTGAACCTGTAAAAACCCAAGTGTCAATGCGACTGCCTGGAACATTCTTCCACTCCACCTTCTGCAGCAGGCCAGGCGATGGGGCGTAATCCTTCAAGGGGTTTTCTGCATAGATTCGAGCCTCAATCGCCGATCCTGTGGGTGCGGAGGGTTGCATTTTCTTCAAGTCTTCACCCCGAAAGCCGCCTTTTCCGGCCAGCTGAGCGTCTGCTTGTAGTAACATGAGCTCTACTAGATCAACGCCATAGCAAAGCTCGGTGATGCCATGTTCGACCTGCAGTCGAGTGTTCATCTCAAGGAAGAAGAAGTCGCCGGACTTGTCGTCAACCAGGTATTCAATGGTGCCCGCAGAACCGTACTTGATGGATTCAGCAAGCCGCACTGCAGCGTCGCCAAGCTTCTGTCGAAGCTCTGGGTGCTTCTCTACGAAGGGACTCGGGCATTCTTCGATGACTTTCTGATGCCGTCGCTGGACCGAGCACTCACGCTCACCAAAATGTATAGCATGGCCTTGACCATTGCCAAATATTTGCACCTCGATGTGATGACTTGCTGGGTAGAAAGCCTCGATGAAGACGCCCGGATTCTTGAACAATGTCTTGCCTCTGGACTGGACCATTCTGAAGCCGTCTCGAACCTCTTCCACTTTTTTACACGTGATCAGACCCATGCCACCGCCTCCACCTGTAGCTTTCAACATGACGGGAAAGCCAATGCGTTCTGCCTCTTTCACAGCCGCTTCCTCGTCTTCAACTAGTCCCTTTGTACCAGGTACAATGGGCACATTGGCTTTCTCAGCTAGATCTCTCGCCGTGTGCTTTACACCGAACGCTTCGATGGACTCAGGCGACGGACCCACCCATACCAGGCCTGCCTCGTTGACGAGCCGTGCAAAGTGAGCATTTTCCGACAAGAAACCATAACCTGGGATGATAGCATCTGCTTGCTTGGTTTTTGCGATATTCAAGATGGCATGTTCATCAGTATATGCCGTGGCATTGCTACCAGGAAGCAGTACTGCTTCGTCAGCATCGCGAACATGCTGCGATGCAGCGTCCGCTTCCGAGTAGATAGCAATGGTCTTGATGTTGAGCTTCTTCGCAGTTCTGCATATTCGGACCTGATCTTATCTTAGCGCCGGATGCCGGTAGGTAACGATCTGTATTCGTAAATACAGCAACGATAAACAAACATACAGCAATCTCTCCCCTATTTGCGATGAGGAGCGTCTTCAATTTCTCCATCTTTCGAAGAGTGCTCAGAGGAGCATCTGGGAGCAGCTGCCGAGGCCGTTCGGAACACAGCCGAAGATATATAGTCTCGCCGCGGACCGAGTCTATCACGACCCCAACCCCGCGCGCTCGTCCGTAAATGTCTCTATCTTAGCATCCCCGCCTGTATCTTATCGGGATTCGCGGCATGGCCTTCACGGCAGGTCGTGAAGCCGTGATTGACGTCACTGGAACATGGTCTACCACGGGGGAAGAAGTGGGGTCGGACAACGACTTTGACATGACGACGCTGCTGTGCAATGATTCTTTCTAACCAGAATCCAACCTACACAAACATCGTACACACCGAGACCTACCTTATCAATCCATCATGCCAGCCATCCAGCATCCCGTGAAGATCAACGTCGACCTAGGCGAAGGCTACGGAAACTTCAAATGCGGGCCTGATGAAGAACTCATCCCACTCATCGACCACGCAAACGTAGCATGCGGATTCCACGCCGGGTACGTCGGTTGTCCACAGCATGGCTTTGAGGGCCAATCCTTAGCCAAACGTCCCAGCTGACACAGCTTACAGTGATCCCCTAATTATGCAGGAAACAGTCCGCCTCTGCAAAAAGTCCGTCACCCATCCTGTTTCATCCATCCGCACATGCATCATTCGTCTTCTCTCACACACCCAGACATCCCGTCCCTCCACCCTTTTTCTTACTGACCACCTCCCTTCTTCTAGACACAACATCGCCATCGGCGCGCACCCGGGCCTCCCGGACATCCAAGGTTTCGGCCGGCGCGAAATCGCGATGACGCCCGAAGAACTAACAGCCTGCGTGCGGTACGTGAAAATACAAACAAAAAAAGCATCCTCTTCTTTTCCCCCATCGCACCCCTTTTTTTTTCGCTTCTACTTTCTGGCCCGAAACGTGCAAAAGACTTACGCCCTCCGCGGGGAAAAGAAAAGAACACCCCTAACTTGCCAAAATAAACCGCGCCCCCTCCCCCCCTTCCTCCTACCCCCAACCCTCCAACTGACCCCCCCCTTCGTCACAGCTACCAAATCGGCGCCCTAACCGCCTTCCTCGCCGCCGAGTCCCTGACACTACACCACGTAAAACCACACGGCGTGCTCTACGGCATGACGTACCGCTCGCGCGCCAACTGCGAAGCCGTGTACGCGGCGATCCCCGGCGGAGTCGCAGTGTTTGGTCTCGCGGGGACGCTGCACGAGACGGTGGCGCGGGAAATGGGCATTCCGTTTGTGGCAGAGCTGTATGGGGATGTGCGGTACAATGCGGACCGTACGCTGGTTATTGAGCGCAGGAAGAAGAAGTGGGATATCGAGGAGGTGAGGCGGCATGTCAGGACGCAGGTGGAGGGGGCGAGGGTGGTGGCGGTGGATGGGACCGAGGTGGAGTTGCCGGTTGGGCAGTGCGAGGTGAGTTTGTGTTGTCATTCGGATTCGCCGGGGGCTGTGGAGATAGTGAAGGCGGCGAGGGAGATTGTGGATGAGTACAATGCGAAGAATTTCTCGAAGCAGTGAGGAGGACGTGGTGAGTGAGCGAGAGCGATTTGAGCATGATACCCAATTCGAGAGACAACTTCGTGGCAGCCAGGGCTGTAAAGACAGGGTAGCAATAGCGTGAACAACGATTGAGTCTCCATACAATGCCGCTAACCTAATAACACCTTGCTAAAGAGCAAGCTCCCAATACAGATACACAAACAAACTCTTAGCACGACGTATCAACACTTTTAGGGTCATCATACACATATCTCATCCTTTGTCATCTGTCGGCGGATGCAACAACCACGAGCGATGGCGCGCAGGCTATCACATTCCAATCTCCATGCCATCTTCATCCACGCCAAAAGAACCGATCATATCGAGGCAGTCGGCACTCCCTGGTCGCGCGACGTCACACGAGATGTGAAGAATACGGCCTAGATCGATCAAGACCTGGCCTCCTCAAGTTCGAGTTCAAGCTGCCTGATGCGCTCATCCTTCTCCCGATCCGAAGGTTCTGATTGTCCCCGAGACTGAGCCTTTACAGTAGCACCCAGCTGCTGAACTTCGCGAAGGAGCAGCGCGATCTGGTCCGACTGGTCTCCTATGACCCTCTTTTGATAATCCAGCTGCGACTTGATGTCGCCAAGAGCATCCCGCAATGCACCAGCAGGTCCACCGGCGTTTGGAGCTGAAGTCGCGGATGAAGCAGACGCAGGCTCGGGCGTAGGCTCAGACGCGGGGGTAGACTTGGCTTGAGTAGGTGCAGCCGTTTGTGCAGGCGTCGGCGTTGCAGCAGCAGGCTCCGGCTCCTTGGTGATGACTGGTCCTCTAGTCTTCTCCTCCTGACGCGCAGCGGTAAATGTGGAAGGACGAGCAACAGGTTTTGAGACTTCCTCAAAGCTTGAGGCGCTTCCATTGTCTGACACGTCATCCTTGTCCAAGAACTTGGAGGCTCCAGCGGCAAGAGAATCCTTGTTGTCTTTCATGGCTGGAGGAGGACCCCGGGATGCGACCGGTGCAGGCGTTGGCTCTGGCGCGGGCTTGGGGGCTTCCGCCTTGGTTGGCGATGGCTGCGCAGCAGCAGGTGGGGGAGCCTTATAGTCAGACGCGACTTCTTGAGGTGCTTCGCCCTCGTAAACGCTTTCGAGCGAGATCTTGGGAGGCATGGCAGTCTTGCCTCCGAACCACTCTCCCGCAGTCGCGCCAGGCTTGATTCCAGTGGTGGGCGGGTAAATGTCGCTCTGGAACATCTCTGATCGACGAGGAACAATGAACGATACAGGCTCGATGTAGGAGTCATTGACCGTCTTGAACCCGCGGAGCACTTCGTTCTCGTGTAAATTAATACCACGCTTAGGCATGAATGCGATACCTCGCTGCGGGTCAGAAGACTTGTACTCGGACAAGTACTCGAACTTGTCGTTTTCGTATTCGTAGTATCGGATGTTGCCATCGCTGTCGCTGTCAGCATACTCCTGGCTCGTACAGTAGACCGACTCACCCCTTGCCAGCAAGATACAAGCAGTTTGTGCCGTCATCCCAGAAAGGCATGCAAACACCAGAGATGGAATCGAGGATCTGGAAGCCACCAATGGGCTCAACGGGATTGCGCGGGTCCCAGAGACCGAGCTGGCGATCGCTCATGCGGGAGAAACCGGTGGTCGCGATGCGATCGGCCTCGCCCATCCATACCGCACGACTGTTCTTGGCACCAGGATGTCCAGCGACTTCTTGCGCCGGCTTCTCCTGGCGCACATCCCAAACGCGCAGCTTCTTGTCTCTGCTGGTGGTGACCAACAATGCGCCATCGGGGCTCCACGAGAGCGATTGGACGATGTCGTTGTGCTTGAGCGTGAGCTTAGCGGCTCCGGCCTCGACATCCCACAGCTTGACGGTGTAGTCGCCAGACGAACTCGCGAGGACGTTCTCGGCGGCAGAGTTGAACAGGACGTGGCCGACCTTCCTACGTCATTGTCAGATGTGGTTATATATTTCCACCGACTCTCGCAAGCGCACCTCATGTGACCACTCAGTTTGGCGGTGGGCGCAACATCAGCAGGCTCTTCGGCGTCGGTGTGCAGCGAGAAGCCCTCGGGCACCTTCCAGATGAAGACCTTGCCATCGTCCGAGGCGGAGGCGATGAGGGAGTCGTTGAAGGGCGACCTGCGGATTCATCAGCGCGTGGCCCTGGCCGTGCACATGCGGCTGCCGCGTGCATCACTGCATACCAGTCGGTGTCGAGGACAGCAGCAGTGTGGCCGCGGAAGAGGGGTATCTGGTCCGGCACGCGGCCGCGTTCGGTGATGGGGATGACGGCGAAGGCGCCGCCGCCGCTGGCCTCCCAATTGACCGAGACGTATTCGGGGTTGGCCTGTGGGCTATGAGCGCATGATTCTCGGGGGTGCGTGCGAGGCGGTGCGCACCTTGATCAGGTTGGTGTCCCACGCGTTCTTGGAGATGCGCAGGTTGTCGTAGCATTGTTCCTGGCCAGGTCAGCGGCAGGCTCGGCACGTGACGTCGTGGTTCACCGCCCACCTTCTTGGTGCCCTTGCCAAAGACGTGGCCTGGGGGTGCGTGTCAGTGTGCTGTGAGCTTGGGGGGGGCTGGCGCTGGGCTGAGGCTGGCGGCAATGCTCACGGTACTTGGAAGCTCTCACGAAGCGGCCGGCCATGGTTGCGGCGCAGGCAGTGGCTGGTGCTGTGGTGGTGCAAGAATGTGCAGTAGAACGGTGGCCCTGTGTGATGTGTGATGTGTGAGGCGGATGTCGGGGAAGCGCTGGGAGGGAGACGAGGCAGACGAGGCAGACGAGCAGCGAGGGCAGTGCAATGGGTTTCGACGGCGTTTCAAGCGCCTGCGCCCAAAGGCTGCACACAACGCGGCGCCGCGGCGGCGGTCGGCAATCTCTTGGCAGTGGACCCTGGCCAACCGCCGCCAACAACGTCTCGGGCGACTCAAGAGTCAACATTCACCCCTCCACTTCTGCTCACATACCGCCCTGCGACCCAGGATACTCCACATAACCGACTGTTGACTCGCATGAGTGTCATATCGTTACATCTAAAGCGCTAACAAACTTCACACTCACCGACAACTGGACGAAACGAGAATATCATATTTTAGTATACCTCCATCTCACATCACACTTTACGTCTTCGGCCTATATACCCACTCGATTCCGAGCACATACCCCTTTTCAACAGTCTTTTCACTGTTTGATGCGAGAAGCACGTCTTCACCCTAATCCAAGATTTCTTCGCGCTGCGTCGAGCTGCGTCCTGACCGGCCCTGGCAGCTCCGCGATGATGCGTTCAATATTCTGCTTCTCTTGCACAAGCCGCTGATTGCTCTGATCCAATGCATCACACTCCCGCTGTAGGCGCTGCCTCTCTCTCTCCTTGCTCAGCTTTTCTTGCTCTTCTTTCTTGAGGCGTCGCCTCCATAAGATGGCCAGCACTACTGCCATCAGCATGAGTACCGCAAATGCTGCCGTCGTTCCGATCAAGGCGTTGCGTTGGGTCATCAATGATGAAGTTGATGCACTCGTCGTAGTTGATCCGCTCGGTGTAAGTGATGCGGCACTTGAAGATGGGCCGACACCGCTAGAGGACAGCGTCGAGCTGGGATTTGCCTGATCCATGACATTACCTCCAGCTATCTGTGCTGCAAGTGTCTCGTTGCCGCTGTTGTTGCAGCAGTTGCGTGCCGCTTCATCCTGGCCGCAGCAGAAATCGTTATAAAGCCCACAAGGGGTCAAGGCGGCGTCTCCGGAGCGGAAGCCGTCTAAGACTCACGTATCAGCAAGTCTCTCTGAGATCCTATCAATGCTTGACCATACCAATATTACACGCATTGGGACAGTCTGGGGACTTCCATGTCCTGTCGGTGCAACCTCTGCGAACTATATATGCCAAGCCGGACGAAAAGCACATTCCATTCGTCAAGCACAAGTCGGTGTCGCGGCAGCAATGAGAGACATCCGCATCCGCGTTGCACGGGATAAGTGCTGTTGCGTTTTTGCCATCTGGGTAGTAACAGGTTTGCAACGACACTGCACTAGTGAATAGCGAGACCGCAACCACAAGCACACAGGTATCAATCAGCATCATGAAGTTGACCAACGGTAATCTAATGACAACTGAAAGTAATTGAGCATTGGAACAAGGATTTCGAATCTCTGGGTGCCCCCTGCTTTTCAAGGCTCAAGCACTCATGTTCGACAGAAGGCTGAGGCAACAAGGCTGACGCGCCGGTGGCGTCTGATCAAGTATTGGGTTTTGCCCGAATAAGCAAAACTGCGAGGCAGTCACAAGCCTACTGCATGCACTCCGCCTGGCGGCATTTTTACGAGCCAGCTGACTCTCGACTGCCTGGAGACGGTGCGCTGAACCCCCTCCATGGGAAGTCCCACCCATTGCCGGGCCCTCCCAGTGTTGCTCCTGAAGATCACTCGCGTGCTCCCACAGAACACTGTGCATCGTTTCCCATGGCCGAAGGGATTGGCCTTGTTGTTGGCGCAGCATCTTTGATTATCCAGCTTGGCACTTTGTACAAAAACAAGTCCGTCAGCCTCCACCACCTTGAGGAGGACCTGAAGTCGTTTCACGAGTTCCTGCGCCTGACAGAAGATGATCTGTCTCGGCAGCATCATATTCGAACTCGATGCGAAGAGCTTATAATCGACATTGAGTATTTGGTCTCGAGAAATGCAAGACGCAGCCGCTGGAGGCGTAACGTAGCTTTGAGTGCGGCTGAGCTTCAGGCGCTTAGAGATCGTTTGAACTTTCAGATATCGTTACTAGGGAAGATAAAGTGAGTCTTGAGTTGTTTCCTCGGCACTATCATGATGGGCATTAGACTGACAAAAGACAGCACGCAAAGAGGCTGCACGCAAAAACATGTCCCAGGAGAGCGGAACAGCCTTGTTGATCTATCGCTTCTTACAAACCAACCTTCTGTTCAAAATACAGGCAGCCTTGATGCTCACATTGCATCCAACTTGCAGCCTGTTCGATCATCTGTAATATACGAGTGCCCCGCCTGGGATCCATCTTTGCAACGGCCGGTACCGAGTACCTCGTCCAGAGCATCCTCTTATGGAGACTCAATATTCAGCAGCGATCTAAACGATTCTCCCCTCACACCACAGTCATCAACCAGGCTGTCCTCACACAGTACCAATAGTGGACCGCAGATGTCTTTTGATGCCGATGACACACTGCCCACGAACGATCTGTATGTAGACAGCAGGCAAATCCGACGGGGTGGCGCTGATCAAGTCCGAATTGAACGTGACGATCGTGGCTACAGCGGATGTGACATTGTTAACGACCTGAATCACGGACGCACACCACTTATCTGGGCCATAGTTGACGGAAACATGAACCGAGTCGAGGATTTGCTCCAACAGGGCACAGACGTGGAAGATCCTGACGGTCAATGGACATGGACACCTTTGATCTGGGCGGCGGTTGAGAGCAAGCTCGAGATCGTCAAGGCACTGCTGAAGGCCGGCGCTGATCCACGAGCGACTGATGCCAAAGTCGGTCGAACGCCGCTGGCTTGGGCCGCGAGTATGGGTGCTAATCTTGCAATCGATGTACTCTTACAGCATGACCCGAGTCTTATCAATGCCGAAGACAAGAAGCGCATGACACCTTTGGCACTTGCGTACGATGGCGGCTACACGGATACAGCAAAGTGTCTAGTCCACTATACGAGCCCAAGGAGCCTTCACTACGGAGCCGAGGGCTCGTTGTTATCTCTAGCGATCATAGCCAGAGATAGGAATTTCGCACGCACACTCCTGAAACGCGGTGTAGACGTGCGCAAAGCGGTATTCGGGGGCGCAGGACCACTAATTCTCGCGATCCAGCAGAACCTCATCGACATCGTGGAGTCACTCCTCGAAAATGGCGCAGATGTACAATGCACCGACGAGCACGGGACAGCGGCTCTAACCATAGCAATCCAACAGCAGCATGTCGACATCGCAGAGACACTTCTCCAGCGCGGTGCTCAGCTCGAAGCAAAAGATCGGGACGGCAACACGGCACTATTATGGGCAATATGGCACCATGACGAAACGGCGGTGGACTTGCTCGTTGCGAGCGGCGCGCGCGTCGACATTGTTGACGGCGAGGGCAAAACCGCGGAGCACTGGGCGCGAACTACACACAATGAGCATATTATCCGTCTCGTTGCACGAAGCGGCGCTCGACCGGACGTTGCTGCTCGGCGGTCGTGGACAGACACTTGAGTTTCCGATGGAATTACTGGAAGTACAGGCCCAAGACTCGACGTTGGAGTAACGCTGTCTTGGACTGATGCGCGTCAGCATCCTGCTGCAGTCGAGACAAGCAAAGGAGACCATATAATGATGCGAGGACGCACCATGCTAGGTCCAGTGCAGCGGGTACAGGTTTTGACTCATCGCGACATGAAACCTCGGGTCAGTGATTGAAGTCGCCACTACGTGACATTACTGCTTCAATCCTCATGGCTTCGAAACGAGCGAAGTCGGATACTATCTGCAAAGCAAGCACGCAAGGACGTGATAAGCCATGGCGATGGAATCTGCCCGCAAGTATTCCAGGTTCCTCGAGGCAGTTGTACCATCAGGTAACAATGTCTCCTTATGTATCGATGATTCACTAGTGTGATACTCAATGCGCAGGGTGCTTGCGACGCAAAGTCCGTATCGAGACTCATCACGTCGCTTTACAGATTGCCCGCCAATATAATATACAGGGAAGTCGGCGGAGAAGGTGTTGGACTGCAGAGAGGAGGAAGGGTTGTTTGGGGGCGTGATGGACGCTAATATTGGCGGGGTGCGAGGTGGTGGGAAGATGCATTACTTTGACATGATGGATCGGGATTGGGGAATACAGTGATTATGTGGGTATCATGATGTGCGTTCGTCGCTAGAGCTCCTCCGCGGGGTCCCGCTCGTACTGCGACTTGGACTCGTTGGTCTGCGGCGGTTTCTGTCATCCGGGCTTCTGCTTCTGCTGCGATGGCGACTGTCGTAGCTCCCACTCCTACTCCTACTCCTACTCCGACTCCGACTCCTACTATCATAGCTCTGACTACGATCCCTGCTTCTGCTCCTGTAGCTCCTTGCGCTTCCATCGCTTCTCGCATCCGTGTCATCGTCTAGTGCATCCACCTCGTCGCCCAACGGGCTCTCGCGTGGATCGAGCATGTCCAGATCCTCCAGATTCGCACGCGATGGAAGCTTCCACAGACTGGTGCCGCATATGCGGTCTTTGGTCAGGAGATCGTCGATGAACTGGTCCATGTACGTCAGCGTGAAGGCGTCCTTGAGCCTGCGCTTGATCTTGCGGTAGTCGGCGAGGAGCGGCTCGAGCGTCTTGTAGATTTCGACCGGCTCCCATGCGAGGCGGATGTAGAAGGCGGCAAGGCAGCGCAGGTACTTGAAGTCGCCCAGCTTGCCCGCCGCGTTGAGATGGCTGGCGAGCTTAGTCTCCGCGTCGTCGTCGTCGTCGTCGTCGTCGCCCGAGACGTGGCCGTTGTCCTCCCCGGTGGTGGGATCCTCGCCGTCGACGTCGTCGTCGCCCCTGAAGTTGAGGTATTCCAGGATGATGGCCTTTTCCGGCACGAGCTGGAGCAGCTTGAAGGCGAGGCACAAGAACGGCGTCGGCCGGCCCGTGATGCCTGTGGTGCCGCCGATGAACTTGAGCCCTGCAGCGCGGTCGCACAGCGTGGCGGCGTTGAGGCCGAAGCACTGCTCCTTCCAGTAGTATGACTCGGTGATGCGCTCGCGCACGCCCTTTTCGAAGAGGAGGGCTGGGTTCTGGCCGCGGATGAGGGCGCCGCTGTAGCCTCGGTCGTCGAGCAGCGCGCGCTCGTCGGCGCGATCGAATCGTGGCTGGGACATGGAAGAGCGGCGGGGTTACTGGGTTTGACGTATTTGTTATGTATGCGCTCCGGCTCTCGCGTGGACTGGGCACAGATGTTCTATCGTGTGGTGTGGTGGGATGGAAGATAATCTGGACGTCTTCTTATCGATAGTTGCCGCGCCGACCGGGACCCTCAGCACCGCAGCCTTGGCACGCGTGCTGCGGTCGAGGCCCACATGGCACGTCACACGCGTGCACTGCATACTGTATGTCCTCCTGCACGAGCGGCTTCTGGCATTCTTCACGACCCTTTCTTGACCATTGCTAGCGTTTTTGATACCCCCCCCCCCTTGCGTCGCATTCTTATTATCCACCATGGGCAGATTACTGCTGTCCTCGGGCCAGGTCTCGGTCATCCTCTCCGCTGGCATTAGTATGCTGCCCTTCCCTCTGCGCGCCAAAACACGCTCTAACAGGCGCAGTATTCATGTTCACATTAGCGCTGTTCTTGTCCGGATATGTGCTACAGCAGAGATATGTCCACAATCTGCACGTCGCCATAAAGCCACGGTTACCAAAGCCTCTGCCGCCCCCGAAGCCGATAGCACCGCCGACACTGGACGCCAAGTGGGCGCGACCCATTGGCGCTCGACCCGAGGTGGACGAGACGTATAGCCAGTACATCGCCGGCCAGAGTATGGACTGGAGCCGACTGGGCTATGTGCAGGTTGTGAGGGAACACGTCGAGTTGTGCAGCGCCGTGATGCTGCTTTCGGACCTGCACAAGATGAAGAGCCCTGCGAAGCGCCTCCTCATGTTCCCTCGGCTGTGGCTGGTGGAGAGCGAGGATGATGAATACAGCCCGGAGATGTCCACGACACGGCGACTGCTACGGACAGCAGCACGACGGTACGGCGTGACGTTGGTTCCTATGGCGCCGATTCTCGACGGCGCAGATGGTATGTTGGCCCCACACATGCTCTGCTTGGGCGCATACTGACCATGCAGCCACACTGCCATCATCCTACTCGCTAGCCAGTCTGTACTCTCTGGTCGACTACGAGCGCCTAATATATCTCCAAGGCCCCGGCGTTCTTCTGGATGCCTCCGCACTAGACTCTCTGCTTGCGTTCTCCAAGTCAGAGCCAATGGCAGCATACCCTGCGACAAGCGAGCGCAAAGACCTGTCAACGTCACTGCTGATGGTTCACCCTTCGCAGCAAAGCTTCGCCCAGCTCAAAGCACTGCGCGCATCGAGACCATTGACTGACGTCAACATGTTTCGCACGACATTCAGGGCACCAGACTCGCTCATCTCCGAGTGGTCGCTGTCCATGGGCAATGTTGTGTACGAGTCGCCGAAGCTCCGAGATGCGGTCGAGGGGTTCAACGCGACGGCGTTTGAGCAGTCCACGACGTTTGTGCGCCTCTCGGATCCGGAGATGCCAGGTCCAGAGTACGATGTTCCTTTCGCAGAGCGAGTCAAGCTGCGACCAGAGAATGAAGAGGCGGCGGAGGCATGGAGCAAGCTGTATGAGCGGTTCCGGCAGCAGCGCATGGAGGTGTGTGGTCTTGATCTCGAGACGTACATGCCGATTGTGCTTGGAGGTGGGGCCGAGGTTGCCGATGAGCTGTGAAGGAAGGGAGCCTGGAGGTCTGATTGGACAGGATCATGTATATGTAGGAAATCTAGGAAGCACCAGGGAAGCTGCGGGGATAATGAGCCTTCCCGCGCATGCTACAAGGGTATGATACGGGGAGCTGATTTGTGTACATATGGATGGGCTAGGTGTATGTAGCATATGAATGGGCGTTTGGTTGGGGGTGGGTATAGACACAGGCGGCTGGATAGGGTTAGGGCGCCTAACGTACATAACCTCCAGGCTACATATAGGTACATGTACCGGTAATGTGCCCAGCCTGGGATAGGAGCCAGCAGCAATCGGAGCCCCGATTGCCTCGATGTCGGTGAAGCATGCTGCAGGGCCATGACGCAAGCAGTTGTATGCAGGTGCAGGCGCGCAGCTGCAGAAGACAGCGAGCGCCTTGATGCCTTCAGGATGCGGCGGATCATCAAGGACGGATGACGGACGTGTGAACTGGCGGGCGTGGGGCTTGCGCAATGCGGCGGGCGGGAGCGAAACAGTGGTTTCTGGGGGGGGAAGGGGTGAAGGGGCGGATGGCTAGTGGCTCCTATGTAGGTACATGTAGGTACACGTGAGTAAATGTAGGTACACGTGAGTACATGTAGGTACACGTGGGTACATGTAGGTACACATGCGTACATGTAGGTACAAGGCAGTATGATGTTGCTCACCCCTCGATCCACCGTCTGCCCAGGTTTCGGCGTCGACCCTGCTGCAGCTCACTGGCGCCTTGCCGCCGCCGCCTTGCCGCCCCCCGTCCCCTCCCCGCCGATCTGGCTGGAGCTCGCTCGCACCACCCAACCACCCAACCACCCACCCAGCCAGTGACCAAGCCTGCAACCAGCAACCTGCAACCAGCAACCCGCAACCCGCAACCTGCACCCCATCACCGCCCCCTCCCCGAGTCCCGCCCACCCTGCCTGCGCGCCTGTCCGCGATCCTCTCCCAGCTGCCTCTCTCCACCCTCCGCTCTCCACCCTCCACCCTCCACCCCTCACCTCCACTCCCTCACTCCCCCCCGTGGGCGTCCGCCGTCCGCCGCGCCCGCCCCCTCGCTGCCTCGAGGCCGTCGCCATCGATTGAGCCGCGCGCATTCCTCGCCGCACCGCCGCACCGCCGCCCCGCCGCCGTCGAGCGCGAGTGCGGGTGCGAGTGCAGACAGGGCCGCCGCCGCGCGCATTCCTGCCCCCCGTCGCCCCCATGCCTACCCTGGGCTTCCTCAAGAAGAAGCGCACCAAGGACTCGAACACGTCCAAGGACCTCGACTCGCCCGCCTCGCCCACCAAGGACGCCCACGCCAGCCCCGTCACGCCCACCTCGTCGCGCAAGTCGGGCAGCTTCCACCTGCACAAGACCCGCACCAACGACTCCACCGCCGCCGCCGCCGCCCACCACCACTCGCACCCCGCGCCCGCCCCGCCGCCGCAACACCAGCAGCAGCAGCAGCAGCAACACCAACACCAGCAACACCAGCCGCCGCCGCCGCAACAGCCCGCCGACTCAATGCTGCCCGCTGCCTACGCCCACGCCCACGCGCAGCCGCACTCGCCGCAGCACGCCCACCCCGCCCTCGCCAGCCCCCAGAGCGCCGCCCAGTCGCCCGCCGCCCACAACGTCGCCAGCATACAGAACCTCATCCACCCCACCAACACCGCCTCGCAGCAGCAGCAGCAGCAGCAGCACCAACCGCAACAGCAACCGCAACAGCAACAGACCCAGCCCCCCGCTAAGAATGGCGCTGTCCAGTTCCAGACCCAGCCCCTCAACCAGGCCCGCGTCACCAAGGGCAAGTACACCCTGACCGACTTCACCATCCAGCGCACCCTCGGCACCGGCAGCTTCGGCCGCGTCCACCTCGTCCAGTCCAAGCACAACCAGCGCTTCTACGCCGTCAAGGTGCTCAAAAAGGCCCAGGTCGTCAAGATGAAGCAGGTCGAGCACACCAACGACGAGCGCCGCATGCTGCAGCAGGTCAAGCACCCCTTTCTGATCACCCTGTGGGGCACCTTCCAAGACTCAAAGAACCTGTACATGGTCATGGACTTTGTGGAGGGCGGCGAGCTGTTTAGTCTGCTGCGAAAGTCCCAGCGCTTCCCCAATCCCGTCGCCAAATTCTACGCCGCCGAAGTCACCCTTGCCCTCGACTACCTGCACTCGCACAACATCATCTACCGCGACCTGAAGCCTGAAAACCTGCTCCTCGACCGCCACGGCCACCTCAAAATCACCGACTTCGGCTTTGCCAAAGAAGTCCCGGACATCACCTGGACCCTCTGCGGAACCCCCGACTATCTCGCGCCCGAAGTCGTTGCATCCAAGGGCTACAACAAGTCGGTCGATTGGTACGTCTGCATAACTCCCCTGAAACGCACACCACCCGGACTAACAGCCACAGGTGGTCTCTTGGCATTCTCATCTTTGAAATGCTTTGCGGCTTCACCCCATTTTGGGACGGCGGCTCGCCCATGAAGATCTACGAAAACATCCTCAAATCTCGCGTAAAGTACCCGCCATACATCCACCCCGACGCCCACGATCTGCTGCAAAAACTCATTACCCCCGACCTCACAAAGCGACTCGGCAATCTTCATGGGGGGAGCAAGGACGTCATGAATCACCCGTGGTTTGCCGAGGTCACATGGGACCGGTTGCAGAAGAAAGACATTGACGCACCGTATGTGCCGCCTGTCCGGGCTGGCGTGGGCGACGCCAGTCAGTTCGATAAGTATCCAGAGGAGACGGAGGCATACGGTCAAGCAGGCGACGACCCGTGCGTGAAGAGTCCTCCTTACACCGTTGACCACATTCTGACGTGTCCTAACAGTCACGGACACCTGTTCCCCGACTTCTAGACATGCTGCCCTTTGTATGGACGCGCCGAAAAATATCTCTCTCCTTGCAAATATAAACGATCTTGAATATCCGGGACAACGTTGTCGAACCACGTTGCGCCTGTTGAAGTCCGCACCGGCTTTGTTGCACACATCTCTCCTTGTTTGTCAGCATCCTCATCTCTACAGCACAACGGGGTGCAGAGTGTCTGTGTGTGTCTGCATCGTGTATCTCTTCCTCTTGACTTGTGTCTCTACTAGTACTACTATTACTACCACGAACCTTTTCCCACCTTGGACATTAGGCATAGTCGTCATGATCACGGTGTTGACGCGGTCCGGAGGCTGTCTGTTTCGACGGAGGTGTATGTGTGTGTGTGTGTGTCTTTTATGTGCATTGCTTGTGGAGTCAGGATTCGTGTGGAAGCAAAGTTTTGGGCTTGTCAGCAGATGGCTACCTACAGCCTACTTGTTCTACGGTAGGTAGGTAGCCTTTGACCTATAGGAACCTACAGTAATTGGAAGAAAAAAAAATTCCCCCCTAGGCTCCACTCAGCACAAACTCGATGCTACAGCCCGTTTTTTTTAAAACAACAACAACAACAACAAAGTATTAATATATCAATACCAAATTATACCAAAATGAGATACCAACGTCGAGAACTGATTTTCGTGATGAATTCTGGGTTTTTTTTTGTCGTGGTCGTAGTCGTGGTCGTGGTAGGATTCAGGGATCTTGGGGGGAAACAGGGGGGGGATAGACATGGAGAACGCGGAGTCGATGCGTGCTACTGAGGTACTGAGGTACTTTATCTACCTAGGTACCTATACAAGTAATATGAAACTTACTGTATTCTTAGTAATGTGGGAGGGAGAAGGGTGAAGGGAGAAGGGAGAACGGATAATTAAGTCAGAGGTGTGTTGTATGTACGTGCACCCCCCTCAAGAAAAAAATGTCCGCTTTTTATGATGTGTCAGCAGAACACCAATACATAGATATACTCTAGGAGTACTATAATATTATCTTATAAGCTAAAATTCTATCTATAGTCTCTTTTATATACTAAGTATACTATATTAAATTTTTAGATTAAAAAACCTTCTTATTGTAGTGTTGTAGGGCTTATGGTGAGATAAGTTGCTGAGGTAATCACCAAAAAACGGATATTTTTTTCTTGAGGGTGGTGCGTGTGTGTGTGTTTGATGCGTGGTGTGGTATATTTGATATTATGCTCAGTCCTCAGTCCTTCTCCTTGGTCCATTGTCGTTTTCCTTTCGTCTTTTAGCTTGCGTCTGGTTCCCGTTCCTTGTATCTGATTCTGAGTCTGATTCTGATTCTGATTGTGGTTTCCTATACAGTACAGTACAGTACAGTACTCTCCTCACGGGCCTGAGTTAGCTGGGAGCGAAGCGAAGCGGAGCGGAGCGAGGCGAATGAGTTTGTTAGTTAGTTAGGTAGTTAGGTAGTTAGTTAGTTAGTTGGTCGGTTGGTTAACTAGGTAGAACACCTTGAGAAGAGAAGTATGGACGATACTGGGGTGTGTCGCGATGGCGTGAAATGGAGTTGATGTAGGGTGTGCGAGTTAGGGTGATACGCTCTGTGCGGGGATGGCGGGGAGTGTGGTTGGGAGCGGGAGGGTGTAGATGGGGGAGGGGGTGTGGTGCGGTGGGTGGATTCGTGACGCGTTGTGCGCGGAAAGGGTGCTGGTCGCGTGCTTCTACATGGTGCCGGATTGGGTTGTAGTAGTTCTTTGCTTGTAGATTGTCTTGATCGGGGATTATGTCGATGAGATGGGTTGGTTTTGTGCGGTGGGTCTGGTTTGAGGGGGCAGTACGCTTGCTGACCGGGTTCTCGGGAGTGGGTTGTTTCGAGTGGTATGTACATGTGGGCGTGGTGCGTGGTTTGGTGTGCGGAGGGTGAGTTGTGCAAACTACATGGATGCACGGGGTAGATTCCCTCTACCGCAGAATGAACATGTACAGATATTTTCTAGATCACAGATAGAAAGCAGAACCAATCAGCTGAACATATACAGCTTGTGATGCGCTCGTTGCATTATCATTATCATTATCATTATCATGAGCCTGGTCAGTCTCTAGGCATGGCAGGGAGCACTAGCAGTATTTGCGTAGGGCTGAGTGCCAGCCCGAATCAGTCGCCAAGCCTTCTTCTCTTCTCCGCGGGGTTCATCTCAGAAAGTTCTTTCGTGTAAAGTGGGTTTATTGGGGCTTCGAGTGGGTGAAGATGCAGCACTTGAATTTTCCTTGAGCGTTGTCAGGGAAAATCTTCTAGACCTTCCGTATCTCCCGAGAAAAGCCTCGAACACTCTGTTGGACGAGGACAGCACATTTCCCGTACAATGTCACTGTGCGGAGATGTCTCTTTCGCGTCCCACTCACATTTTGTAGGAGCGTTGACAGTTTCTCCGGAGAGTCTCTCCGATGTCGCGATGTGAAAGTCTCGACCCACTTTCACATGCGCACAGCAGAGGCTAGATCAGCTTCAATTAGACATCGCTGCGGAGGAAATTTGTCTCAAGGTCACCGCGAGGAGGCAGCTATCAGCAGCTCGTCGGGCAGTATAGCAGAGAGATTGGAGGACGAGATGCCTTGGCTAGATGGCATATCCCATAACCGGGACGCACGTCTGATCATATATCCAAAGCCATGGACGGGACCTTCTATCGGTACTGGCATATCGAGCTGGAAGAAATGCTGCCCTGGTGTCCGGGGTCATGCGAGATAAGGCACTGTCCATGTCGCTGATTGGGGTCTTGGCACTCGCGCGTGTTGACGATGAACCCACTGGGAATTGCACAGTAAGATCGACGAAAGGATGAGAGATGTTAATGCGAGTTCGTCGAGGTCCTGCGAATGTAATCGGGTCTAGGTATGCCGTCCAGCTGTCGATGCACGACGGTGTTGTGGTTATCGCATGAGGTTGGGCCAAGGCCATTCATCCATTCATCCATTCACACCATGTCCACACCACAATCCACGTGCTCAGTGGAACCCAAAGAAACAAACACAAAGAGGAGGATTCCAAATTCAAGATGGATATTCTCCCCCGGCCACAAATATCTGCAGCACTTGCAGCCTGCTGGCTCAGCGCACGACTGTTTTGGTCGACGCCACCAGCGAGACCCTGGCGCGCAATCAGGCACAGGACATTACACAGCTCCTTACAGGCGACCACGACCAGGGCAAGGCGACCGCGGAAAAGCAGCTCAGACAGCTATCTCCAGAGGTTCTGATAAGCAATCCTCGTTGGGAGGACGACTACAGACGTCCCGGCCTAGCCTGCCACTCTGCCCAGCCCGATGGCGCCTCTTGAGATAAGGAACGCCTCTCCCGCCCCACCTCATCCCACGCCCTCCGTCTCTCGACGAACCACCGACTGTCGCCAAAATGTTGCGCCGCACGTCGACCACGGCGGGGACAGGTCGCGCGGCTTCATTTGCTGCGATAGACCACGGAGCCTAGGCCCTGCGCCACAGCAGCGATCGGACATATCTCACAGCTCGCGGTCCTGCTCTCCGCCCATTTCCTGGGAGGCTTGGATGCACCCGGGGTGAGTGCTCGCCAGCGCTGATAACGAAAACGCCAGCCATTGCCAGATGCGCGCCCGGAGACGTCTGATCTCTCTTGGCCTGGGGAACCATTTGGATTACCTATGCGCTACCTCTTGGGAGCAGCCAGCCCGTGCGTCACTGTCCTCGACCGCGGAAGTGCTGTCGACGGCCGCAGTGAAGCAATCTATATAACTTCCGGCCTCGTTTCACCTCTGCTGTCAGCAAGCAGCCCTCTCCGCAGCCCTCTCCTCTGCAGCATCAGCAAGGACCACCAATTCACCCACGCCAGTGCACTCCATCGCCAACATGGGCTTCCGACTGAACATGCTCTGGTCTGCCCCAGAAATCAACCCCTACAACAAAAAAGCCAGGTCCATCCCAGTCTTCAATCCCGTCAACAAGTATGGACGAGTCTTCTTCTTCTCCTACTTGGGTTTCTTCATCGCCTTCTGGTCATGGTAAGTGCATCGTCTCCATGTTTGCATGTCTCCACAAAACTGACTCCGCTCAGGTACGCGTTTCCGCCTCTGGTATGACCGCCCCCCGCCTGCATCCTCTTCCCCATGTTCTTCGCTAACCCCTCCGCAGCTGAGTAAGAGCATCAAGGCGGACATGCACCTATCACAGAACGAGATTGCCAACTCCAACATCATCGCCCTCACTGCCACCATGTTGGTCCGCTTCATTGCTGGACCCATGTGCGATAACTTCGGCCCCCGTATCACCTTCGCGTCCCTGCTCTTCATGGGCGCCATCCCCACAGCCTTGGCAGGTACCGCCCACAACGCCATGGGCCTGTACTTCATCCGATTCTTCGTCGGCATTCTCGGCGGAACCTTCGTTCCCTGCCAAGTCTGGACTACTGGTTTCTACGACAAGAACATCGTCGGAACTGCTAATGCGCTTGTCGGTGGCTGGGGCAATTCAGGTGGTGGCATTACCTAGTATGTGTCACGAATGCGCTAGATTAGCTACAACTGACATCTTCAGCTTCGTCATGCCTGCCATCTACGACTCCCTCAAGGCTGACCAGGGATTGACTTCCCACGTGGCTTGGAGAGTGTCGTTCATTGTGCCCTTCATCCTCATCACTTCTTGTGCTGTGGGTCTTCTCCTCCTTACCGAGGACACCCCCACTGGCAAGTGGTCCGATCGTGCTGCTGCAGTGCCATCTGCTCACCACACACACTCCACTGTAGTCCAAACTACAGGAGGCCTTACTGATCAGCCAGTCGGAACCACCGCTGGGTCCATTTCTTCCACCGACGAGAAGAAGCGCGTCAACTCCGATCCCGATGTCGAATCTGGCGCTGGCGAGGTCCAGATCATCGACGAGTTCCAGCACGAGGTTGTGCAGAAGCCCACTGCCAAGGAGGCTTTCAAGGTCTTGTTTTCGCTCCAGACTGCTATGCTCTGTGCCGGTTACTTCTGCTCCTTCGGCGGTGAACTGGCCATCAATTCCATCCTTGGTGCCTACTACCTCAAGAACTTCCCTTATCTTGGCCAAACCACTTCAGGTCGCTGGGCTGCCATGTTTGGTCTTCTCAACGTCGTTACTCGTCCCCTTGGTGGTTTTATCGGTGATTGTATCTACAAGTGGACCAAGGGCAATCTCTGGGCCAAGAAGATTTGGATCCACTTTGTCGGTGTCATGTCTGGTATCTTCCTCATCATCATTGGCAAGCTCAACCCTCACAATCTCGATGAGATGATTGGTCTCATCGCAGTCATGGCAATCTTCCTCGAGGCTGGCAACGGCGCCAACTTTGCGCTCGTACCTCACATTCACCCACATGCTAATGGTAAGCCATTCAAGATAACCTCCTGCAAATCATTGATTCTAACTTTCTCAAAGGCATCCTGTCCGGCATTGTCGGTGCTACTGGAAACTTTGGCGGTATCATCTTCGCCATCATCTTCCGCTACCACAAGACAAACTATGCCCAGGTCTTCTGGATTATGGGCATAATGGTCATTGCATTGAACCTCATGTTTGCCTGGGTCAGGCCAATCCCCAAGGGCCAGATTGGTGGTCGCTAAGCGTTGTTTCTTGCCGTTTCTTTGCGTGGTTCATTAGCGTGCGACGAGTTGATGATATGATACCTGATACCAAGACCTTAGACCTCGATTTTAGTCTCGGAATGAGAAAACTTTCCACCTTTATTTGATGTCCTGTTATTGGCTGTCCCTAAAATGGTACGTCGTTGCGTACATGTACGATTGACGTGACAAGTCTATGTAGTTCTGTTTAAGCGCTGAGCATCAGCCAACGCAAGGAGCACCCTTTATCCCTCCTTGAGGGATGGGCCTAAACAACTGGCATAATCGAACGGCTCCTGCAATATACACACTGCACTCCCGTTGGCGCGAATGGATAAGTCTTATTACAGTCAAGAAGGCTGTGCACATACACTATGCCCCTTCAGACTAGCGCAGGAATTGCACTTTCGCGTTCAAGACTTATCCAGGACCCGTTGCTTACCTTGCTCTCTCTTCGGAGCAACACTCGTATCTTCATATTCGATCATTCAAGCACATGGCCACTTAAGCGGCTCGTCATTGCACTTTCTCGGTCGTAGCTGGTCCAACCTCAGCTGCATCCCGCACATAACCCCGAAACAACATGACCAAAGACTGGGACGCTGTACAAGATGAGATCCGTGACTTGTCTTTCGCTCAGAAGAAGCCGCTCGAGGAGGTCAAAGAGCTAATGGAGAAAAAGCACAAGTTCTATGCATCGTAGGTCATGCGTTTGAGCCATCACGATTCACCGTCTGATTCCACCTAAGCACACGAGCTTATCGCATGAAGCTCAAAGAATGGGGTTTGATGAGACATAGACCTCGCAAATCAATGAAAGGTATACGAGGAGCTCGGTCACGGCGACACTCCGAAGAGGGCGACGATGAAGGCAATGATGAAGGCAATGACCACAGGGATGCTAGCGCAACGCTTGAGCCGGTCTCTGTCGATCCGGCACCTTCACGAGAGGAAGGTCCAACGTCTCTGTATCAGACAAAGCAAGTTGATTGGCACATCGTCCCCGATGCAGATGGAATTGCTGAACCGATCTTCACGGGCTTATTGAGTTCACGAGAGTAAGAGGGCATGATCAACTATTTGTGCATTGATTTTGATATTGATATCAGCCTTGAACCTCGCTTTGACCCCATAGCCGAAGTCCGAACACGAGCTTCAAAGATCGTGCTAGACATGCTCGGCGCTATCCTCGACAACGACTCGCAGCGCCTCGAAGCAATGATTGTGGAGAACATCAACCACATCAATGATCCTCTTGGTCTACCTTTCGACGCTGCAGCCAGCCGCTTCCACGCTCATCCTGCGCTGTCTGGAATGGTCATCATGCAACATCCCGACCAAACCCTTCTCGATATTGCGTGCGGTATGCCATGTGGCCCGACCATATGGGTGTTGTTGTCACATGGTGCAACCGGCTCAAAACATCCACTTGGAACTGATCTTGCTTTGCATAACGCTATCAAGAATAATAGACCGTATACTGTACAAGCACTGATGGTCCCGGGTCGATCAGATGTCAACGGCTTGCCAGAAATCACGTGGAAGCCGCTGTTGCAAGCTGTGTTCTGGAGTGCACCCGAAGTTGTCCGTATCTTGCTCCGACATGGTGCAGATGTGAATGCTCTTGGTCCCTCGCCACATTCTACTGGAAACTTCACAGCCATCCAATTGTGCTTGCAGAATTGGAATACACACTACTTAAATTCTCTGATACCAAATATACGTGGGAAGTGTCTGGAGATGGCTAAGATGCTACTAGATGCTGGTGCGGACATTCACATCTCCGGCGAAGCAGCACCAACACCGCTCGAAATGCTGGTCAGACCGTGGGAGACTGGGCCACATTGGGCTATAAAGATAAGTGCGGAAGAGAAGGAATGCTTGCAACTATTCATTGCCAAAGGCGCATCCCTTGATATACCTTTCCAGAACTTCGCGTGCGCTTCGTCGCGCTGTCGTACCTTTGAGCATCAGGTGCTATGGCACTCGACTCCACAACTCGCAAGGTCTGCCATTGACGCATTTGCAGTCCATGCGAGCAACAACGGATCGAGCACATTGCATGAAGTACTCGGCTATTGTCCCGATGCTAAGCGCCATCCATCAGACACATTGCGCGACATCGAAGTCCTCGTTCAGAAGGGCGTATCACCCGATCAAGTACACATAGACGGTCTGGCGCCTCTGATGAGATGCATTGAGCAATGCCCAGCTATCGATCTCGTTGCTCGCTTGCAAGTGTTGCTTGACTGCGGGGCCGATGTAGAAGTGGTGGACGCAGATGGTGATCTGCCCTATACTCATGCTGCGCGCATGTTTGACGAGCCCCTTTTATCAGAAGTCATGCATGTTTTGATCTCGAAGATCCGTGGCCGTTACGTCAACGAAGTCGATGACACTATGCATGCGTGGACAGGAAACCATTTCCCCATCTCTGAAACCCAGTCGTATGAACAGGTCATGTCTTGCACAAGACAAACAGGCGACTTCAAATTACAGATGCGGAGGATGGTGCCTGAAGACATTCAAGCCGCGTTTCAGCGCGCATACTTCAGCGTGGTGAGCAAGAATTACTTGGACACTATGACCAGAACTGCAAAACAAAAATTACTCGACGCCAAGGAGAAACAAGAAATAGTTTGGATCGTGTCAATGCGGAAGAGTATTGATCTACCAGAGTATAGATTTGACCAAGAACTCGTCATGGCACTGCTTGATCCTCAGCCGCTTCCAGGCATGTTGGTTGAAGATGCCATTCCGACCGTGACAGCACGCGCAGACGCGACAGAAGAGACGACGCACACTACTCCCTCAATGACTCCGTCTCCTGCTACAATCTGCGCAAGCACTCCTCCGACTCGTATCCACACTCCATGGAAATTCAACCCAAACAACCCTCCCCCCGCCGAGCCTTCCTCCCCACACAAAGATTCCCATCCGTCCACTTCTTACCTGGACCTCGCCTTCACCGACGTGGGCACAACCTCCATCCGCTGGCACGACCCTTGCGCCGCGCCCAGAGCTGGTGATCTCCAGAAAGCAGTCGCCGCCGTACTAATCCACGCGTGCGACATATGTGCGAGCGGAAATCTACTGACCAAGGCGGAGCTGCAGAAACATGAGACTGAACATGCGCATGCGGAGATGTGTGGTGACGCAGCGTGTCAGAGGCGGTTCTGCGTGGTCAAGACACGGGACAAAGACACAGTTTGTCAAGGTCACCTGCTTGGTGGGTGAAGTGTGGGTGCGGTTGCTGTGTGTCTACTCACACAAGCCAAGCTGGGGCGCGTGGGGAACGAGAGTCGGTGATACGCAGAGTATGATCTGTGAGATACTGCTCCACGTCGGAGAATCCTTCCGTGGCTGTTGCGATCGAGCTGGGCAGGACGGAGGATGCTGGGAGCCAATCGCTCTACGACATATCTGTGATATACCGGGGATATCGCGATCATATTCGACTAATCCACGGTCACATATGTGTTGAGATTGCGGAGTTGCCTAGGGATGTTGGACACACGACCCTGTTTGAAATACCCATCTCGAGGTGCAGTTACACGGATCTCATACCATCCCCCCCCTGGTCCTCAACGCCTGCGGTATACCTCCGCAAACATATACGCTGTGCGCGAGAATCTACTACACCTACACGCGATACACCGCCTTGACATGCTGGTACAACCAGGAGTATAGCATGCAAGTAAGCAATCCACAAACCTTCACTATGTGTATGCTCGCCCGGCCGCTTGCTCAAAAAAAGCCTACCTAGTGTATCTACGCACACAGAACCAGGCGCAACTTGTCCCCCGGTGCTCCGAGCGTCGAGATGAAATAACGCGCCATGTGTACGCGGCTGTGCAGCGTGAATACGCGCGTGTGCGCCTGGGCTGTGTGTCGCGGGTGAAGATGTGGGTAGTCAGGTAGGAAGAGAGGGAGGGCGGCACAGCGGGGGGTTGGACGCGTGTGTCTAAGCATATGTTTTCCGGGTGTGTGGCTTGTGCTTTGCGATGGGTTACCTTGTTACTTATTTTTTTTTTCGTTTTTGTGTTTGTTTGTTTTCCAGCGACAGGCTTGTATTCAAATGGCATCGCTGCTGCGGTTGGGGGAGGTGATGGCGTGGCTTCGAGGAGGAGGGACGTTGATGCGTGGTGAGTGTACGGCGGCTGGAACTCAAGGGGACATTTGACGACGCTAGAGTACGGGAAGATATCCTGGTACCGTATATTTCGTGACAGATGGTTGCGATTTCAGGAACGGACGGGTTGCGGGTGTAAGATGTCCCGTGGCACAAAGTTAGCCCCAATAAGATATGCGATGTGAGCTTCCTGAGTTGGGAGCTGACATTCGGTATCCGTATGCGCATGCAACATCTGAGTCACTTTGACGCAGGTTCAGTTGAATGCAGCAGAGAATCTGGTTCTGTTGTTCAGGGACCTATGGGGGCACCACGCAGACGTAATCGCTTACGGAGGCGAATGCGAAGACCTCGCTGCGAACAGGCGGTTTCGTGTCCTGCGATTCCGAGCGGTACAATGGTACGTCAAGTGGTTCGTTTCCCAAGTCAGGTCTTATTGACTAGCGGGGCTCCGGATGGGCTAAGAGTGAGTTGGGTGGATCTGATAAAAATTTGATGATCAGATAACTTGTCGCGATCTCCAACCAATTGCAGCCCGCCATTCCCCTGCTGCAACGATGCCGTGGCCCAATGGCATGTCCTCCTTGCCGTACCTTCGTATCGTTGGAGGGGAGGGACGGAGGTCCGTTGTCGGTCTTGACCCGCGTGACCGGCAATCAGGAGCTGGCGGGCTTTCATCTTGCGCGGCTAATCTTATCAGATCATCTCCGCGCTGTTCACCATCTCTCCTCCATTCCTCACATCTTCATCAGATTAGATTACCAAGATGAAACTCTCGAGCATTACAGACACCTTGGGCAGTATCAGTCTGTCGAACCCACACAGAGTACTGGTTGTCGGATGCGCATATGGTGGCATCTCCGCTGTTATCAATCTGCTCGAATACGCCCAAGGCACAGCACGACAAAGCGTATATCCAGGTCCAGACTTCAAAAATGCACGAAGCAGGAGAGGGGTAGAAATCACCGTTATCGACGAACGCGATGGATACTGTACGTAATCCTTTGTCGTTAAGCGAGGTTTTTTGCCACTGTCTTTGCCACATCTTTGCTAGCACGAATCAAGCTGTTGTACCGCTGCTAACTTGACTTCAGTCCACTCCGTTGGCGCTCCACTGGCACACGTAACACCAAAATATACCAGTCATATGTGGAGAAGATTCAGCCATTTGAATGAATTGAAACACCCAAATCTGCATTTCAAGCATGGAAGTGTCAGAAACATTGACCCCGACGCCAAGGTCGCTGAGTGGCATGACCGCAATGGCAAGAAACAAACGCAAGCTTATGACTATCTCATCATGGCTACCGGGCTGAAAAGACATTGGCCCGCAGTACCAAAATCTGGAAGTTACGAAGAGTACTTGAGTGACGGTAAGGCATTCATTGAGAAGATCACAGGCGGAGACGACCAGAGACATGAAGGCCGGAAGGTCGTCGTCATTGGTGCCGGTGCTGTTGGCGTCGAGTTTGCATCGGAAATCAAACAGTACTATCCCCAGATCAGCGTAACACTGGTCCATTCTCGTGCCGAAGTTTTGTCATCAGAACCTCTCCCTTCTGATGTCAAGGACCGTGTAAGAATACTACTGGAGGAGGAGCAAGTTGAGCTCATTCTGGGAAGCAGAGCCACAATTAAAGAGCTGCCCAACGGCCAACAGAGCGTCGTCCTCGCTAGCGGCGAGACAATCACCGCAGACTTTGTCATCGACTCGACCAGGAAAGGCACTCCAACCACGGACATCTTGCCGAACGAATGCCTCAACGACGACAAAGAGATCATGGTTCATCAGAATCTGGTCTTCAAGGACACCATTCCCAATGCTTCGAGCCACTTTGGTGTAGGCGATGTCATTGCATGGTCAGGTATCAAGCGTGCAGGCAGCGCGACAGTGATGGGCCAAGCCGCAGCTCAAAACATCTACGCCTCCATCCTCAACTCCGAGCTCGAAGCCACAGCCGAGCAATATCCGACCACCGAGCTGCCGGCATGGGCAGCAGTCATTGGCATTGCAGTTGGCAAGCAATGCTTGACGTACGATCCCGTCGGCGGCATCAAGTATGGTGTGGAAGTTAAGCAGAACTATTTCGGCGAGGATCTTGGCTGGGCGGCCAACTTGAAGTATCTGGGGCTGACTGATGTGGTGGATAGCCCGATGGAAGAGCCAGTGGCGACCAAGATGACTGAAGTCGGCGTCAAGCCAGTCAGCACCGCTGCATAAGCAGACTTTTTCTAAATGCAGATGGCTCGAGATTTCACGAGTGTGTCGAGGTTGTGATTGTTAGCTTACTGCGAAGAATGCTTGCATGTTCCTGGAAGGGTACTGTAGCCTAGCCATGATTGCATTCCACCACTCGACCCACATTTTTTTATGACAGACCCAGCGTGCAGACTTGCCCTTCTTTTCGCAACAAAACACATGGTCCAATTTTCTCTCTCTATTACTCCCATTTGTTAGCACCAGCATCAATGCAACTGGTTTTACTTTTCATGTGGATGCCGGCAGCACTGGCATGATGACCCCCACCGAATGCTATGGAATACAATCCTCGATACCAATCTGTGGCATTATAATAAGGGTGGTGATATCTGGACGATACGTCGCTTCATATGAAGGCGTGTCTGTTGCCTCTTAACATTGTTTCATAGTGCACAAGATAGTATTGCAGTCTCGACCGTACCAATTCTCATCGTGCAAAGGGTAGTTAAAAAGCTAAGAGTGTATTACCACAACGGCTCTCGGTTCAAGCCTGCTGGATCATATCGGTTTCTCGGAAGCCAGGCTTGACGGATTTATTTATATGTGCGGAGGATTCCGCGCGGACCGAATATTCTGTCTTGCAGAAAGTATTTGCCGCTGGTTGACCTGGATGCAACAAGAGACGCCGGTCTGAAATGGTCCACCGCCTTGAATTACTCAAATAGTCAATTGTGTTACTCTGCGTTTGCATCTCGAGTTTCAATCCCCAGTATTCGAAATGGGAGTCGCTGGATGTGATTCTGAGGCGGAAGATTTGTTTGTTCCAATGCATTCAAGATATGTTGATTTGATCACTAGCCGATCTCGACCGGTTGTGAATACTGGAAGATCGCCTCTATATGGATTTACTATCGTATTCGACGCATTTGCGGGACGGTTCGGCTTGGCTTCATCTGCGCGAGATGTCTGGAGGATCGTGGTTTACTTTGGAAGTAATACTCTCCAAGACTGCAATATGTGCTCTTCCTGCTTCTGCATACGGCAAATCATGTTTATCCTTAGCATATCGATAGGCTTATCAATGCACGCTGCAGGAGATCACGCATAATCAGTTGTCGGAAATCCGGAGAATTGGACGCGCTGCATGATGTGTGATGTTGTGCGTGAACGCCAGTTGGCATGTACATTAGGGGGCACACTCGACCGGATTGGGTTAGCACAGATCGATTGGTGAATGGTCCCTGCGTACCTGTCACGAGGTCATCTTCCTTCCGCGATTTCATCTCCTCGTCCGTCTCGGAGCGCGCCCGCTAAACTACCAGACA
Source organism: Coniothyrium glycines (assembly GCA_025742365.1). Taxonomy (NCBI): domain Eukaryota; kingdom Fungi; phylum Ascomycota; class Dothideomycetes; order Pleosporales; family Coniothyriaceae; genus Coniothyrium; species Coniothyrium glycines. The sequence continues at coordinate 49,732 of JAMXIJ010000031.1, forward strand.
AACATCGTACGAATTACGTGTCTTCTTGATCGGCAGTGCCATCCATGTTGCATTCAATTTCCGTCCCAGCCCCGACAGGGGTCACACTGGGGCGCAGTAGCAGGCAACACGAGCCGTCAGCTGCCCGGAGCTCTACAAGGCAACAACAGCCATTCGTTACAATGGTTAGCCCCTTTCCCATCGATGTCAACTTCTGTTGGTTTTGTGCGACGGGAAGCCATCAGCTCGAACAGGAAGTCTGAATATCTGAGGCCCTCCGCAGTCGATTGTAAAGCAGAAGATCAGATGAACTTTAAAGTAGCGTAGTAATTAGCCGGGCAAAGCGCGTACACAGCAGAATGCATCAAAGTCTATCTGCGCCGTTGAAGTCACTCTTGCCACTTTCCCGAGGTTCCCAAGCGGACGTTCGAGAATGTCGGCACGCTCATTAGCTGACCTTAGTCTGGCGCGCTTGTTCGCATGCTGGCCGATGCTGACAGGGACGTGCCAGGCTTCCTTGGAAAGGTCGTAAGTGCCCCGAAATACACAACACTCTGTCACTGTAATGTCTCAATCATCCTCATCGTGTTACTCGTCTGTATAGTACTTCTGTTCTTCGTCCCAATCGTCGCTTAGTCGTTCATCTTGGTTCCAAATCCTCATATTATTCTTGTAATCTCGTCGAATCATCAGCACTTCAGCATGTTTCAAGTACCGTCAATGAGTGTGCGTGAGAGAGCGGCAGCTTTTCTTGGAGGAGGCGCTTCCACACCAGCATCGCCTCCAGAGCCAGTCACGCCTGCAAAGAGCATCCCGACACGAGCGCCACCCAAGAAAGCTGAGCCAGCGAAACCAGTCCCACCGAAGTCCGCGCCCACAAAGACTACACCTGAGAAGCCTGCGCCACCGAAAGCATCTTCTTCAAGACCCGAGCCATCGAAGTCCTCATCCTACAAGACTCCAGCCAAAGCCGAACCTCCGAAGCCCGCACCATCCACGAGTAGGGTCGCCAATCTAATCGGTGCATTCCCTGGGTCCTCGCCTGCCCCTTCACCTACAAAGGCTGAGCGACCTACAAAGACTGAGAAACCGGAGAAGTCGCCACGCGACGAGAAAAAATCCAAGTCATCATCCTCGTCTTCGAAAGCGCCAGCCGCACCTTTGAAGAGTGCATCAGCTAAGGCGCCAGCCAAAGCTGCGACCTCGAAACCTGCAATATCGAGAACAAGCACCGCTCCGCCGGCCAAGAAAGCATCGAATCTGAAGATTGCGCCGCTCAAACTGACGCGCTCGAAGTCTGAAATCAGCACGCGTTCCTCGTCAACCAGCTCATCGTCCTCATCCTCATCCGACGGCGATCGCACACCCGAGGAAAAAGAGATCGACGATCTCAGGAAATCGTGTCTACGCGAAGCGAAGACTATAACCGGTCTCCAAGGGCGATCTCTCGCTTTGAACCTCAAGAAAACATCAGACGGCGAATGGTATGCAGCGCTCAAGGACACCGGATCTGACAAATACTTGAAGATGTGGATGAACCGGGAGAAAACGTACGACTCGCCACCCGAAGCGCTCGAGGCGTACCTTGCTTTTTTGAAGAAGATGAAAGGCAACAGTAATTTGTTCCCGATGAGCCCTCGCGATTCAAAAAGCTCCAAGGATTCTCCTAAAAGCCCGAAGCCGACGAAGAGCAAAGGCTGGTTCTCATAATAATTGGTCCTCCTGGAAGTTGCCATACCGACCGAACACACACGAGATGCCCGGTGCATATTTTTCCTTTCTGCTCAAGGGTTTTCTCACCCTTGATTTCCAGCATACTGTGGAGACATCAGTGAATGATTTTGTGCGGTCAACTCAGTTTATCCGCTATATACCCCCCACTTTGGCTGGCGTTTCTCAACTACATTGTAATAATCTGTAACAACACGCGGGACGGTGTTTATCGTCATTTTGTACAATACTGTAACAACATATGGGACGGGTTTACGACTATTAGCGTGCGAATACGCTCGGCATTCATGTCATCAGCATTGGATATCGGAGTTCTTGATTTAATGGGTCTGCGATCTCGACATGAGCAGCATCGCACGCCTATCGGCGAACCCTGTACTATAATTTCCTGTGGCGATCTTCGCCTCAGGCCACTACTCCACTCTGACTCAATCTATATGTCCGATGAGCTTGAAGCTCAACGGACTGTTTTATGACCAAAAGCTGTTCTCACTTCGAGGTCCTTGCCGTGAATACCTGTCTTTGATGCCAGCAATGTCGCTATTTATTACTTGACGATTCGACGGATGACGAAACAATCAGACAAGCATTTGCAGTGCATCTCAAAGATAGTGTGCAGTGGGCTTCTTGCACATGACAAGTGGAAGATTCCGCCAGAGGCAGCTGTTCTTGTGTAAATCTATGCCTACTTCACCCACGCACAGTTCAGGTTTTTCGGTGGAAACGATGAACTTTCTTTTGAGGCAGCTTACATGATAAGTAGAAAGCGGTTCGAAAGAGCAAGAGTGCACTTGCCACTCGTGGCTTTCGCCATCTTGTGTTTCTCGGCGCACCACTCTGCGGACCACTCTGCGACACCAAAGTCATATTCATAGCTCAGGAAATTACCCGTGCAGACTTCTGTCAAGATGTGCCTCCTTTTCTGCTCGACGAGCTGTCTACCAGATTATACCTCGCTACGTGATATGTTCAAAATACCGACTTGACAACTTGAGATGGATGATGTGTAGCTGGTAGTAAGTGTTCTAGACGAATCTGATCGGATAATGTTTAAGTGGTAAAGCTATTCGAGAATTACTTTTATAGATTGAGCCTTTTGCAGATTACGAGGTATTAATACGGAGAGGATGACTTCCGTGGAAATAATTATATTTTACAAACCACAATTGCTTAAAGATTCACATCATGAGAGATGTTTTGCCAACGCAATTTGAGCAGACAGAGGATAGAAGAGCTTCGAGAGCATTGATGCTTACGATGTAATTCAAAGTCCAAGTTGTAGTGTGACTCGGTGGTACCAACTTGTGATCCATAACTTAGGAGACGAAGCATCCAGAATCGCTAGTACAAGTGAAATGCCAAGATCTTCGCGGAACTTCTGCCGCGGAGCTTCCAGCGCCAGCAAACCAATTTCAACCCATTCCTCTGCGCAACATCTACCAGGTGTATTGGATGCCTACTGCTTGTTCGCGCAGCTTCTTACATCATGCGACTACCCATATCTGATACGTATACTGTGGCAGATCACATTGGCGCTGCTTTCCACGCGTGTTCATTATGACGACACGACCGTAATCGCGTCTTTGGCAAGACATGCGCGGTGCTCGTCTTTGTACATATATTGTAGGGTATTCTGTTATTACTTGATTCTCCTATTACTTGATTCTCCTGCCGTACTTACCTTGATGTTCTTCGCGTGAATATACGAACAATTTTATACAATGGAAACCATAAAGAAAGACGTCATCGGTATCTTCGACCCAAGCAAAGATGTACCTGACCTTAGTGGGAAGGTAAGCTGCCATCTCCAGCCCACGATGAGCCTTTCTGACTCTCTCACTAGGTGTACGTGGTCACCGGCGGTTCTGCTGGCATCGGTTACGGTATCGTCGCGCATATCCTCGAGCACAATCCTGCGAAGATATACCTCCTCTCGAATAAGGAAGAGCATGCTGCCGAAGCACAAGAAACACTAAAGGAATGGGGCGATGCTAGCAAAGTCGAGTGGCGTCAATGCAACTTAGAAGACCTCAAGCAAACAGACGAAGTCGCAAGGTCACTTGCAAAGGAACTTGATCGCCTCGATGCGCTGGTATGCAATGCTGGGCTTGGGGTTGGTGTGTATAACGAGACGCGTGATGGCCTGGACAGTCACATGCAAGTCAACATCTTCTCGCAGGCGCACCTCACCCTTACGCTTTTGCCTGTTCTGCAAAAGACAAAGGACTCACGCATCGTGTACCAGGCGTCTGATCTGCACCGTGGTTCAAAGTCTGAATGGAAGTTTGAGTCCATCGCCGAGATCAACCAAGATATTGGCCCTACATTTCTCTACAACCGCACCAAACTTGCGCAGATCGTCTTCCTCCGTGAGCTCTACATTCGCATAAAGGCAGGCCAGTTTGGACAGGTCACAGGCACTCAGGGTCTACCATGGATTAATGCCGTGCATCCTGGTGCTGTCTCTACGGACCAACCGAAGCAGGCTGAAGAGGCATACGGCGTCTTAGGCACGATCGGAGTCGCTGTAGTGCGTCCGTTCATGAAGGATCCAGTCGAACAAGGCTGTAAACCAGCTCTTTTCGCTGCCACATCAAATGACATTGTAGAGAAGCAGATTCAGAACTCGTACATCGTGCCCGACAAGAAGGTCACAGAGCCGTCGAATCAATCTAAGGATGCTACACTTGCTCTTAATCTGTGGAAGCTGACTAAAGAGGTGCTGGAGTCAAAGATTGGTAATCTACCGTATGAAATGAAGACGGACGTGGTCAATCCATAATATACGGTATATTGATAGCCTCAGACGATGAATCCAATGAGATGCCGATCATACATGGAACTTTCTAGTACTAGATGTTGTTGTCCCTCAATCCTAGCAGATAGCGGACCTCGGTGTGCCCTGATCGACGTCACTATGATAATCCTTGGGTGAATAAATTATTTTGACTCGATTACATGGACTTGCTACGAGCAAGTAGATAGCCTCCCTATTCTGATTGGGCCCCAGGCCCACTGCTGTGGATATGTTGTAGAAGATAGGGCGCACAAGTGTTACCCCGCAACGCCGTAGTCAAAAGTGGAGCCTGGTATGTCCAGGTGTACTAAAAGTTCGCTGCAGCATGCTGAGCTTGCAAAAATTGAAAGTCAAAGAACCAGATTCAAGGAAGTATTGACTTTATCAATCGGTAAACCATCGCAACGTGTCCTATTTTGGAAAAGCCCGGCATTCAGCTACCAGCATGTCTAGACTTACAGACTTCAAACTGCTCTCTTTCGATGTCTACGGCACACTGATCGACTGGGAGCAAGGGGCAATCGAGGCCCTTCAACCAGTGCTCAAGAAAGCAGAAAAAGAGAACATTGATCGGAAACATGTCCTTAAAGTCTTACACAGCATCGAGTCGAGAATCGAAAAGGAGAGCCCATCGCTCAAATACTCAGAAGTGCTGACTAAAGTCCACCCATTGCTATGCAAAGAGCTAGGCCTCGGCAAATCAACGGAAGAAGAAAGCCAGAAATTTGGAGCCAGCATAGGACAATGGCCCAGCTTTCCGGATACCGTGGAAGCGCTCAAGAGATTATCGAAAGTGTACAAGCTCGTCGTACTGTCCAACGTGGACAACGATTCGTTCAAAGCCGGCAACGCGCACGGTCTACAAGGCTTCAAATTCGATGCCGTGTACACTGCGCAGGATATTGGGTCTTACAAGCCAGACCACAAGAACTTTGAGTACATGCTCAAGCATGTCAAGGAAGAGTTTGGTGTAGAAAAACATGAGGTGCTGCAGACGGCGCAAAGTCAATTCCACGATCATCATCCCGCGAAGGAGTTGGGGATTAGAAGCGCGTGGATTTATCGACCTGGTGCGACTATGGGGAACAGGGAGGACCCAGTGTATGATTGGAAGGTTGATACTCTTGCAGAGCTTGCAGATTTGGTGGAGAAAGAATTGGCGGAGCAGAAGAAGTAGTGTATGAGTGCCTTGCCACATGAGACTATGTTAGGGTTTTGGTTGACGAAGTGGAAATATTTTCATGTCTGAATTCGCAAGGCATTAACCGCACTGCATCGATAATGCAGGTCATCATCTCTAATTGCAACCATAGATGTGTTGTTTGATCTCTGCTTATGGATGAGCGAATATAGTTCATGTGGTAAACGTGCGGAAATATTTTCTATAGCGCTCATGCTTAGACACGCGCCACGTTGCAAGCATCGAGGAAACGTGACGTACAAAAACTCCATTAAAGAGTCCGGAGAAGCACCGATGTCAGATGTTTGTTCGTCCGGGTTCTGACGTATACGCTATTGATCACGCAGTGAGTAATGGCGTGGTTGCATAGGAATGTGGAACATATCCATAGGGACCGCGAGTATGAAGTTCTGGGAGCCAGAGATAGACTGTATATTGGCGCACGATCCCCCAAGGTCTTTAGTGTTGATATCATGTTCGACGCAAGGCTTGAGGCGGCGCCACGTGAGGAACGTTGTGAATGAGCCTCTGTCAGGTCCAAATCGGCTAGCTCGGCACTCTAGCGTGGGTCATCTTCGATACCTTCAGGCTCGGGTCTGGGAGCAATGCTGGACATCGACATCGCAATGTACTGTCCTTGCTTACCAGCATCACCACACGGCATACTCAGTCACACCCGGACCGGCCTTGTACGACGACCCGGTCACTAACTGCCGTCTCTGCATACACTAGACCTGTGACTCGTGAGAAAGGCGGGACCCGCTTTCGGGGCGAGTATGGCCGAAGCACGCTCCGCTTCGCCCGCAAGCGAGGTCGAGGGTATAAGAAAGAGATCGTTCTCCGCAAGATGGTTGAAGAGAAGGTTGGCACTTATCACGATGTTTTGTGGCACGACTGTCCTGCTGTTCTGGTACTTTGGCGCCTTTGGGCTAGCGCGGTCCTTGCCCTCGGCACCCCAGCAGCCTCAGCGTCCACAAGTACCGCATCAGCCTGCCGACGAAGCCCTCCTCGTCACTCTACCGGGCTACGGCACCTTCCACGGGACTCAAATTCTCACGAGTTTGAGGAATCAGGAACTCAGCGTCGCCGTCGATGCCTGGCTGAATGTCGAGTACTCAACGCAGCCAGTTGGACAGGATCGTCTCAAACCAGTATCTTGGCCGAATGCATTTGATGGAGTCAAATACGCGACATCATTTGGACCAGCATGTTACCAGAACATGTTTGGCTCCTTGGGTCAATCAGAAGCTTGTCTGACACTTAACATCTTCCGTCCGTCAGGCGTAAGTGCAACCGAGAAGCTGCCGGTCCTATTCTTCTTACATGGCGGATCTTTTGTAAGCGGCTCGCACAGAAGCTTCGATGCTGCTTTGTTCATTGCCAAAAGTGCCAAGCCACTCATGGTGATCACCGTACAGTATCGCTTGGGTGCTTTGGGTAGTCTGCCTGGCAGGTTCATGGAAGAGCAGGGCCTATTGAATCTTGGCATTCGAGATCAGCGGCAAGCCCTCGAGTTTGTGCACCACTATGTGGACAACTTCGGCGGCGACTCAAGTCGCGTCACTCTTGCCGGTCAGAGCGCGGGCGGTCACTCTGTCGGCATACATCTGTTTCACAACTATGGCAACGATACAGAAAAGCCTCTCTTCCATCAAGCCATGCTGTCGTCAGGCTCACCAACGGCGCGTGCCTTTCCTGGTGTCGACTTCGCACTTTACCAGCGACAAGTCGATTCCTTTATGGATTACATGAACTGCCCAACAACACCAAGCGAAGCTGCGTTGACATGCCTGCGCTCTGCGGAGGTCGATGACCTCCAGTTCATATCAACATCCCTCTATAACGCTAACAACTACAACATCACCTGGCCATGGCAGCCAGTCTCACCTGGTCCTCTTCTGGAAAAACGTGGTTCTACCTCTGGCGAAGAAGGCACATTCTTTCACATACCAATCCTTATCTCCTCTACGACAGATGAAGGAAAAGCTTTTATCCCGCAAGACCTTCGATCAAATGAAGAATATCTTGCCTTTTGGCAGACTCTCACCCCTGATCTCAATTCCCAGGATTTTAGCGATCTGCAAACACTATACCCGGATGACGAGACTGCTGTGCAGCTGCAGTCCCTAACCTATGTCTCCCTACAGTTCGAGCGTCTTGCAGCTGCCTATGGCGACTATTCCTATATTTGTCCTGTTCAAGACACTGCATTTCGCCTGGCCTCAGCGGGCGTACCAGTTTTCAAGGCCCGCTTCAACACACCAAACTGGGCTGCCGCTTACATGGGCGTACCACACGCTAGCGACGCGCCATATTTCAATGGGCAATCAGGCACACAATATCCCGAGATCTCGAACTTGTACAGCGCATACTGGGCCAGCTTCGTAGTCAGCGGTGATCCTAACACGCACGCGATTCCGGGATCGGCAACCTGGGAAAAGTACTTGGACTCGGCCGGTGGTAGAGAACTGGTTGTCAACCCGCCGCTCCAAGGTGGAGCGAAGATGGAGGATGAGAAAGATGGCATAAGAACGCTGCAATGTACATGGTGGAGGGATGCAGAGAGAGCAAAGAGGCTGAACAAATAAGGTGTACATATACAGCTAGGGTAGTGGTTCGAGCATGGTACTATCACGCCTAAATACTAGTTCTTATAACATGAAACAATTGTATAAAGCGTCCTACAGCTTCCACTGCCCCCTATTATACTGCTTCGGCCACACTCCTGACTTACCAGGCGCGATAATCCCGTTTGGATCTACCGCATTCTTGATCTGCTCGTTGAAGCGCCTGAAGATATTATTGTTGAAATTGTACGTATCCATGATTCGATCCATGACGGCAAGATGCGTGCGATACTCGCCCCAACCCTGCTTCGCGCAATCGTCGATCAGCGTTTTGATAAGCCAGTGCACTTTCTTCTTCTGTTCTTCGTTCTTGCGGTCAAATACTATGCACACAATATGGTGCATTTCCCGCATTCCAATAGTGAACGTGCCGATGAAGTCCAGTCCTGCTTCGTGGCACCGGCGCTTGGTAAGTGCAAACTGGCGCGTAGCATCATCGCCATTGACTTTGGCGATTGGGGAAAAGAACAAATGCGAACCGTTGGGAAGCCAACTCACCCACCGTAGCTCGTCGAATGTGGGTATACCCTGCATCGTCTTGTGGCGCATGTGTAACACGGAATTCTCTTCCTTGCGGTCCTCGGGGAAGTAGAATTTTGCGCCTGGAATCGCAGAGAAAGATGCCTTGACGACGCTCCACGTGGCGTTCCGGATGGGTTCAGGACCGTATAGTGCACCGTAGAAGTTCCAGCGACCGAGGTTGAGCTTCTCTGCGATGGCGTCGAGCTCGGCGTCGTCAAGAGGCTTGTGGATGTCGGATGTGTAATCGGACTTGTGGCCTATGACTGCGGCATCCAAGAGGATATGCCTTATTGTCGGCACATTTTGCAATATCATGCCTAGCCGTAATGGTCGAATTATGTCGACTGCTTGCTTGAGATCTTCTTCGCGTGGAATGGTGATGAGGTATGATTGATAACCGCCAGGGTTTGGCATCAGCCACATGCCCATCTTGGTGACGATGCCAAGGTTGGATTGAGTGAACAGCCCGTCAACGTATGGTCCAAAGCCATAGTTGAATAGCTGCGAAGTCTCGTTCCAGGGTTGATCTTGTGGTTGTGCACCTTCCTTTTGCTGTGGGTGTGGGAGAGCCCCCATACCTGTTCTCATCAACTCGCCACTAGGCAACACAATCTCCATGCCGCTGTGCATCATGAAATGGTCGCCATACGGCGTGTATCCGACCCCTCGCTCGAGAGTATTGCCGAGGACTGAACCACCCCCTAAGTCTGGTACGTCAAGCCATATTTTGTCCCTCAGATTGTTGTCGACCAGGTACTGATGTAGTTCGTGGTAAGTAACACCTTTGTCAAAATGTCAGACAAAATTGGTTGGTATAAAGATACCATTGCAGCTTACCTGGCTCTACCAAACAGTATGCTCCATCTACACTCACTTCCAGTATCTTGTTCATATGCTTGCCCATATTGATGACCACACTGCCAGATACTCGAGGCGCGGCGCCACCATATCCCGAGTTCCTGCCTATGCTTATCGGCCAGAGGGGTACTTTGTGTTCGTTCGCGGCTTTGACTACGGCCTGTACGTCGGCCACACTCCTGGGTGCGATAACCGCTGACGCGAGAAAGAAGTCTTGCCTGAGTACATGATGTGGGTCGTGGGTGTAATTTGGTTTCATGTAATCGCCATCATCAATTTGAGAAGCTTTGGAGATCACCTCGACATTTTCTCCTGTGACTTTGCGACAAGTTGAGATAAACTTGCGAAAGTCTTTCTCGGTGACATTTGGCGGAAGAACAAGGGGGACGTCTGAGACAACCATTGCTAAGTAATTGAGAGACAATGACGGATGTCTGTATCTCAATGACTTTTAGTTGTTTTATACTTGCGCTCACAATGCGACCAGACTTGAGAATTAGTGTTCTTGGACCGATCTGATTGACACTCAGCTAAGTGGGTCAGGCGGGAGTGGGAAATTCCCGGCCGCCCCATACTTTACTGTGGACATAAGCCGCCCTATCGTCGCCAACGAAAGAAAAAAAGGATGTGCCCTGCTCATAGACTAACGCTCCATCTTCGGATTCCCATTGCGGAATACTGTCTCTCGTGACATATCAGAGTCGTCGGCTGATCCAGGTGTGACCGAGGCTCTGCTGTCATGTCTTCTGGTGGTGGCAACGACCCCGGATCATGACACCAATGATCCTCGGCTATGTGACGGCGACATAGCAGAGTCCTCTCCGAGCGTGGTAAAATTCTACCTGGTGGATAGAAAACAAGTCGCATCCCTGGGGGCTGTTTCTAACATGATTTCTAGGTTATGTGATGCGTGAAAAGCATCTCAGGTGTATGATAGCTACATATGTAACTATACTTAATCAGTTCGTGAGCACATACAGTGCATAAATCTCGACGGCTCCATACGCACGCCATCGCTGGAAGCATCTCTCCGAGTTCTTAGCAACATTTCGGTGGCCGTCCCATTGTGCCGAAAGCTGTGGGGAAGTGCACCCCCATAGCCAATGTTAGTCTAGGTATGGAGACCCCACATAAGGGCGCTGCACCAGGAGCGTCCTCTTCCTTGTGGGCTTTGTCCGTCCACACAATGATAACGCCAAAATCTTCCTGAACATACACAGTCATATTTCGGCGTCATGAGTGGAGGCAAAGAATCTTTCGCATGTGTGTTCTGTTGCCGCGCGTTTGCGCGCAGGTACGAGTCACCCAGCTGAAACCCCAGGCGCGTTCCTGAAGAAGAACACTTCTGATTCTGCTCAACAGTGACGCGTTGAAACGACATTGGATTTCTTGCAAGGTGCGGAGAAATTGCGCAATAGATGTGCCGGTAGTAGAGACAAGACAGAGGGGACGAAGGCTCCGTGCTTGTGATCGTTGTAGTAGACTTAAGCGAGCATGCACATCAACGAAGCCATGCACAGCCTGCGCAGCACAGAATCTTGACTGCATCTTTAGCAGATCACGTCGTCAACGCAACGAGTCCCCTACACCAGAACTCGTCAATGAACGCGAAGCCCCATCGCCTGGATTCAATCCAAATTTGTACGAGGCTGCTTTGAATGTTTCAGAAGCTCACCACAACAATGGCAATCTTGACCTCGCTGGTGGCAACTCGTTAATGATAGCGAAATCATCTCGGACAGAAAACAACGTACCTCGCCAGCATGTTCAAAGGGATCATTCTTGGTCCCTGTCCCACGATTATGCATTAGCGACATCGATTTATCAACGACCTACGCAGCTCAATATGAGCGCTCTCGTCCAATTCCCATTTCTGGAGAAATTCACAAGAGCGAAAGGCTTTGTTCGTTCTTTCGAGTGTGGGTCCGATGAGCACAGGATGTCGGTAACAGTACCTGCCAAGATCACAGAAAGTTTATTTTCCTTTATGAATGTCGATCCCACATCGTATTGGATGGACCTTACACAAGCTGTCTTGGGATTTGGTGAGGAAGAAGTGGCTGACGACGCAAGCATAGAGACATCCATGTTGCAGACGCACCAAATTGTCACTCAGATTCGTGAAGCAGTGATGGATGGAGGCCGCCACAGTCTCGCAGGCTTCACTTGGTCCTCTTCTTTGGAAACAATATGCTTCGAATTCTTCCACCCGTCTAAAATACAAAAGTACTTGACTCTTTTCTGGTATTGCTGGTACCCTAATTGGCCGGTTATACATCGTCCATCGTTTCAAGGCCGATTTGCAGACTCGACGCTTATAGCGGCGATGGCAATTCTGGGCGCATGTTTATCCCCAGAAGAGCGTGAGCTTGTGACCGCGAAATTATGGCTGAATGTGGTTGAAGAGATTATATTTGGGCACGACATGTTCTTGGACCACAAATTAAACGACACCTGGCATACATCAAACGACTCACCCAATCGGCAAAGGCAACTGGAGCTGCTACAGGCTGCATATTGTGTTTGCTTGTATCAAACTTGGGAGGGTTGCAAAAGAAGTAAACAACGTGTGCTTCGACACCGCTTCAGCGACATCGTTTACGTGAGTATGACCGGACTTCCGGCTACGACGTATTAACTCGTGTATAGTTCGCTCGTGACATAGGCCTGGCTGAGGCTTCGCTTCGTGGAATCGATACGACAAGCTTGGCTACCTTTGATTGGAAGGAGTATGTCCTACGTGAAAGTCTCATACGGTATGAACATAGACAAGCACGCTAGTAATCATACTAATACTTCTTTAGCATCTTCTCGTATATCTGCAACATCGACGCAAGCTACGCGATCTTCTTCCGTCATCCACCTCGAATGGTGCTGTCTGAGCTTGCTATCGAAATGTCGTCGCCAGAGTTGTGTTTTCGGGCAGGGTCAAAAGAGGAGTGCTTTATCGAGCTTAAAACATGGCGAAGCAAGCTTAGCAATTATAACATATCTCCAACAATCCTGTCTGTTGTGGAAGCCCTTTCCAACGACAGTCTCACTAGCGGGGTTGACATGCGCACGATCTTAACCCATCTGAGCATTCTCAACATGTTCACCATCGTTCATGCACTCTACCTACAAGTATTTCGTTTGCAGACATCCGGAAGTCGTGCACTGAACGAGATAGAGATCACGAGTATTGCAACAGCGCTACGAAATTGGAAGGAATCTTGGCCATCACCGTGTCGAGATGAAGAGCTTTCAGAGTTCACGCACAAAGATAATGACGGACCGATATCCTGGCAAAGGGTCGGTTTCATCAAGCATGCGCCTGAGTATTGGCTGCTGACCCAGCTCACCTTGGAGAAACTAAAGAGAAGAGCACCACCTTGCAACGACATAGCTCAACATACAACTCTTGGAGGCAAGGACGACGATATGTTTGAGACAAAGTTACTCATTGCGGAGCTACGAAGTGCGAGTATGAGCTCTTTCTCATCCAACCATAATGTTTGATAGAGTACTATTGGGTGCTGTTAAGTTGATCAACACTCAACAGATTCGTCCACGTAATGGCCACACTGCCTTATTCTCGCCCATATATACACCAGTCACCGTCAACTCACCTATTTCCCCCAATAGCACATCAAGCACATGGTCGTCAAATCAAGCAGTTGTCTCACAAATACCGCCTCTTTCTGGAAAGAACACGCAGCTGTACCCAACCTGCTTACATCTGGCATCATGGCCTTCCCCTGCTGTCTTCAAACCCTCTCTACAACGAGATTCTGTTTCAACCCGAATCTTCCTAACCTCATGCGCAGCATCGTGGCTAGAAAACTAGTCATGCAAATTGTACAGAAGATCGGCTCTTGCAGCATTTCGAACCAAGATTCTGGCCCTGGGAAGGGATGTGCGCGACAATGTAACGAGGAGCACTTGTTGACCTCGGAGTGCATTGATAAGGATGATGACATCGTCATCGGCATTGCGGGTGAATTTTGTAACCACGATATCACTATCTCAAAGGATGTTTGCCATTGGGTCGCGTTCTGGCTGTTGGGATCCGTTTCTACACCTCAAACAGATGTTGGCCGGGCTTTTGCTCGACTGCCCTCTAGCCTACAAGTATCTTGTACATACAAGCATCAGTGCTGTTAACTTATGAGAAGTGACTCCCACCAACGTAGCAATTCGCTTAGCTTAGTTCTCAGAGCATCTTGGCTGGTTCACTGTGTATTTCTGTCGAAGTGACGGACATGATGATTGTGCTCTTTGATTGTTAGGGCCCTAGACAGAAGGCTCACACATAGGTAGATATACATTGCAGCCGAGCATCACGACCTTATTTCCCCCTAGAAATCTCGTATATGTGTCTCCACGGTTATGTTAAAATCTACCTCATTGAACAACTGTGTGTAATGTCGCGCGCCTGATCGAAATTGATCGAAGACAAGATACGGTAGCACGTGCGGCAGGATCAACCAATGCTGAGTGCGCTGGTTAAAACTAGGAGTGAGGACTGTTGGTTGAATCCACTTGATTTCACGTGGTTGATTACAATGCTATTTCCACTCTATCATGCTAGAATATATACAATTGAAAAGTATTGTTACGTTTCCTCATGTTCAGGCACGGCACATTCGACCGTCCTTGCCAACGTTCCACGCCTCGCTACCAACGCCTTTAAGGATGTAGAAAACATTAGCAGGGTCATATTTTTTCTTGATGCCCTGCAGCTTCTTGTAGTTGCTACCGAAGAAAGCGGTCTGCCAGTTACGCTGTTGGAAGTCGGCTTCGTTGAGGTATGAGCCACTGCCGGGTGTGACAGCTTCGATCTTTGGCATCAACTCGTTGGTCATCTTCTGCTGAGCAGAAACCATGTCGGCCCAAGGAGCAGTAGAGTCCCAGTTGGTGATGAGTTGTTGCTGAATCAGAGCATTTCTCCATGCAGGTAAGACGGCATTATCGGCAGCACCAGTAGGTTTCTTGTAGTTGGCAGTGCTGCCGGCGAGAAGAACTCCATTGGCCATAAGATCCTGATAGACCTTGACAAGCTCGTCGGTATTGTTCTCGACGACCGAGCGAGGAATTAGTCGACCTCCAAACTGGTAGCGGTTGACCTCGTATGCGCCCTTGGGAAGCGGCCCCATATAGCGGTCGTAATGATTGCGGTAAGAAAGCTCGCTATAGGAGATGGGAGGAGTGATGCCGAGATCTGTGAGGGCTTTTGCGAACGGCGCAAGTACGACATCTTTGACATAGGTAGCATTGGAGTTCCAAACTGTAACAGGCTTGAGCACGATGTATTGGGTGTTCATCAGAAATACAACCATGGCACCAGCATCAACCATGGCAGGCAACGACTTGATGAGAGCGGCTTGTGCAGCAGAAAAGTTTGCAGGAGTAGTAGAGGAGGCCAGTAGCTGCATGGCAGCACCACCAACCTGCTTGGCAGGGTAGGCGCGCACAGTCATCGAGAGAACGATAGCGTATGTACCTCCACCTCCTCCACTGAGAGCCCAGTAGAGATCCGAGTTCTCCGTCGCAGAGGCAGTGAGGATGTCGCCCTTTGAAGTGACGACCTGGAAAGATAATGTCTGATCGGCACCCAGACCAAAGGTGGTGCTTAGAGCGGAATGACCACCACCCTGCGTGAAACCTCCGGCAAGACCAACGGTAGCACATTCCCCAGATACAACGGTCATGCCCGCTTGGTTCGCTGCTTCAAGGAGTTCATTACCCATGACGCCAGCACCGACTGTGACTGAAGGGCCATTGTAAAACTTGTCGGAGTAGGTACCAAACGTAATCTTTTTGAGTCCTTGTGTCCATATGGCGAGTGCACCAGCACCAGTAGAACGGCCGAGGAAATCATGGCCGGTGTTGCGAACGATCAAGCGAAGATTCGCAGCCTTGGCGAACTCGAGCCCAGCGATTACGTCCCGTGTCTCGGTAGCCTTGATGGAATATGAAACATAGTTGCCGAGGGTGCAGGGAATACTTCTGTCAGAGAACGGGTCGCAGCTTTGATTCGCAAAGTATGCCTGCATGACAGAGTGAGATGAAGGGGTGCTGTATGCCGTGTTAGTCACATACCGTGCCGTACGAATCTCATAGATACTCACTGTGTCAGAGGGTTCGTCCATTGTGTCTTAAGACTGTTGCACGCAGCTTCATCGTATGTTGGATCGTGGCAGGGCGAGCCGATAGGGACAGTTGCAACAAGCTTCCCATTGACAGTTGTGTTCAGTCTATTCCAAACATCTTGCGAGGGCCAGTCAGAATCACTTGGCAGAAGATAGCACTTCTTGGGACCTGGAGCGCCGTCAACACGGACAAGCAGGAGTGCCCAAGCGAGCTTCGCGAGTTCAACAATTTTCATCGTGCCGTAGGAAATACTTGGTGATAGCGATGAGAAGCAGTTGACCTGTTCTCACTTCCATATATACCACTGTCATTCCCCTTTCCACTCTTTGGGTATTGCCACGAACCATTCGCCTCATCGCGGAGACTATCTCAAAGAAGAACCTTGGTGGATTACTTTCTCCCTCTTGTAGGTGCAACACCGAGAACGATCCACTTGGAGGTACGCTTCCACGTGCTGATGTTACAGTACTGGAAGCCTTGCATAGGCAACATCGCCCAATACCTTGCAAGAAGTAATCGATGGCCGTAGAGGCAGGGTCTGTCACCCTGGCACGCTTGTTGAACCTTAAGAATTGGACTTGGCCAAAATCGTAGCAGGGCCCGGCAGGTGTCCAGGATGAAGCCTCCAACCAATGGAAGTGTACAAAGATCGAGCTAGGTGACATTCGAGTGCGGAACATCCACCGTGGTTACTAACAGCGAGTCATGAAACAATCCAATCCACAGCTTGGCTGTACCAGACGTACATGTGTAATTACGAAATTTAGTCACTTCGTCGTTCGAGATAAAGGGAACTAACCTGCAGAATATGGCAAGGATGCCGCCGAGGCGAAAGATTTGTGTATGCGAGATTATCTTTGGTATTGACTATTTCCACGTGCGGATCCACAATCGTAATCGCATCTCGCCCATCATGCCCGTTTCCATCGAGTAGTTCTCGAAACTGGCAGCTGGGGTTCTTCTCCGTTGGTCTCGGAGGCAAAATACATTTGCCGTACATTTTCAAAGTGGCTGTCGGGTGGCGTCATCCAGCGCCACTCCGATGATACGGCGGACCATTCCCCACATGTCACCGATGCCTGCCACCCGAGGAACCCCTTTCGAATGACACGCCCGTAAACTTTCTTGACATTAGCTGCCGACGACATTCCCGCCAACGAGTTCTACAGAGTTTAGGCTATCGAATTGCCAACGGCGCATGGCATGTTGTCGGCACTTCGTACAGATCAAGATAGTCGCGTGGCCGCCACGACTCATGGGACTCCCGAGTGCAAGCTGAAGACCTTACGGGGATGCACATATATACTAGGCGAGCGATCCTTGCGCGCATCGGATTATGGACCACCTGCCTTTTCTATGTCTTTGAGTGAACGGAGGGACCCGCCGCGCCGCCAATTTTCCTGAAACGTCCGAGGGATAGCTCAACCGCAGGATACATACGAAGCAGTCTCCCTGCGTTTGGAAAAGAAAATCCCCTGGAAGATCAGGAGTGCGAAATTCACCATGTTGTCCGTCTTCCGCAGTTGCGTCTGGTTGTGGCTCGTCACAGTCTGTATGGTGACTGCGGCACAGCAGTCCACTTCATCAAAATATCCCGTCTGTGCAGTAAGTGATTACTGAGCTCACTTTCTACGCCGGCTAACAGTATCAGCAACTGTGCTTGAAGAGCGCTTTTGCAACTGGTACATGCGCCCCTACGGACCAAGCATGTATCTGTACAAATGCAGTCTTTCAGAGCAATGTCACGCTGTGCGTGAGTAGTACTTGCACAATTCCCGAAGCTCTGGGTAAGTCTTTTTTGGCTCATCCAAGGACGGCATCTCATTAATATCCTGTAGCAACTCGTAACATCAGTCTTACCAACTGTGGTGCTCCTGTGCGCGCACACGGACAGGATTATGTTGTCCTTTCCAACACCATGGTGATCATTGCTACTATCTTCGTCGCCATCCGATTCACATTCAAAGCCACTGTTTCCAGGATGGATTTTGGTTATGATGACTGGTGTGTCCTTGCGACATTGATTGCGGCCACCCCCAGTGCCGTCATCACTGTCTTTGGCACCGTCAAGAACGGCTTGGGTCGGGATATCTGGACCTTGACTCCGACTGAGATTACCCAAATGCTCAAGTATTTCTACATAATGGCCTGGCTGTATTTCATCCAACTCACGCTGCTTAAGCTCACACTGCTGTTTTTCTACATTCGTGTATTTCCCAGCAAAGGAGTCCAACGCCTTCTGTGGGGGACAGTCATATTCGTTATTGCTTGGGGTACAGCATTTGTTATCGTCGCAGTCTTCCAATGTCGACCGATTAGCTATTTCTGGCTGAAGTGGGATGGCCTACATGAGGGCAAGTGCCTTAAGATCAACGCTGTTGCGGCCGCAAACGCTGCTATCAGCATTGTACTGGACTTCTGGATCCTAGGCGTACCACTCTGGCAACTTTGGGGCTTGAAGCTCCACTGGAAGAAGAAGGTTGGGGTCGCGCTCATGTTCTGCGTCGGCACCTTCGTTACTGTCGTCAGTATCCTACGTCTGCAAGCTCTTGTACACTTCGCTGCCTCTTCCAATGCGAGTTGGGAGTTCTACGATGTTTCTGTGTGGAGCACGATTGAAATCTGCGTCGGCATCATGTGGTATGTCATCAACTCATTTATATGTCATCTTACATCTAATCGTATAAACAGTGCTTGCCTTCCGACCCTCCGCCTCCTCCTCGTCAGGCTGTTCCCTATTCTGGGAGGTTCCTCGGCTCGCAGTCGACAGCAGTACTACAACTACGGAAGCGGAAACGAACTCGGCAGAGTAAGCCAAACTCGCTCGCGCAATGTCAACACAAACATCTCCAGCCCTCGCTCAGACGTATTCGACAAATCAGGTGATGGCATCATCGTCAAAACATCGTACACCGTGCAGCGTGACAATGGAGGTGGTGACACAGATGAGGCAAGTCTTGTAAGCTACGAGGGCAAGCTCCGGTCATAGACACAGTCAAACGCCTATGTACATTGAAGATATAATGATAATCGTACCTGTTCGAACATGTTGGTCACAATCTTTTCGCCATCATGCACTACAGTCACCATTGATCAAAGGCTCCATGCACTTCGCCTACATCTCGGCGAATGAACTCTCCCAGACCGTAGCAATCCTCTGATCGACAACACTTTCGCGCATCTACCGGTACCGCACCTCTGTACAGTGGGACGAACTCACAAGGCGATGTCGATCACCGGCATATCACCGACTCCATGACCATAATTAGGACGCTAGTTCAGGCACCACAGCGATCATCAGCATCGCGTGCATTGCACTAACATAGAATTTTCTTGTCCGCGAAAATGCACTTCATGAGTACTGACCAAGTCCTGTGGGCGAGCACGACACATTGCACACGATAGGTATTGTGTACAACCGATTCATGCATGAACTTTGCGCATTATTAATATGACACTTGGTGTGTGTGGAGAGAGTGCCCACGACTCGCTAGCCGCAATGCAACTCGCCATCCGGAATTGTGGATACCGGACACCACCCCCAAAACATGGTACGCGTCGAAATTGCTTTCTGACTCGAATCTGGTGGCCATGGGGGACTGGAATGTGCGGCTTATCGCCTAATCGATCATGTGGATCTGCTGGGTACCGTGCCGCAAGCGAGGTTGAAGCCGGCACAGTTCGCTAGAAGCATAGAGTAGCAAGCGAAAGCAGAAAGAAGAAGTGGAGAATTTCGCGAATGCGCGTGGCGCACATATGGTAGGAGTCCTTACTCGCTACATATCACGATACGAATTCCGATGGAATTCTTCGACTCGAGTTTTCTCACGGCTCAGGTACATTCATATGTTTTATCCTTGATTTGTTTGTTCCTTCTAGTTTTGTTCTACATGATTTCTAGCATGCACTCTATAGTTGGCTAAATGTGCCTCAGGTTGCGTAAGCTTAGACGATGACTTTGTGTGGAGCATCTTTCTCTTCTGGCTCGTTAAAGATGTTGACTGGCCACCTCGGCTTGTTGGCAATGTAAGGGATGTTGAAACGGCGCGGCTCATTCTTGCCGATGCTCTCAATCTTGTCAAAGTCCTCGCTAGACAACTCGATCTCCTTGAAGTTCTCTTGAATGCGCGAAGGGGTAACCGACTTAGGAATGACGCTGTGTCCACCCACCTGTGCCCATGCAAGAATCACTTGTGCCGGCGTTGCGTTGTTCTTCTTAGCGACCTCCTTGACGATGTCATGTTGAACAAGGAGGGGAAGTCCCAACATATTGTTACCAAATGCCTGGGGGTATTAGCTGACCACACATGAAATGTCGTCACGATTCACTTACAGAGTACTCGGTGATATGGATGTTCTTCTCAGCGCAGTACTTGATGAGCTCTGGCTGGAGGAGGCGTGGGTGACGCTCAATCTGGTTGGCAGCAGGTGTGACTCCAGTGCCGTCGATCAATGCCTGCAGGTGCTCTTTGGTATGGTTGGAAACACCAACAGCGCGAGCCTTCTCCTTGGGGAGTTTTGTCATCGCCCTCCACGTATCAACAATCGAGATGTCATCTAGCATCTTGACATCGCCATCAGGGTGATCGGACTGGTCCTGGAGAGGGAACAATTTCTGATTGACGTCGCCGCGCTCATCGAAAGCAACAGGAAAGTGGACGAGGTAAAGATCGAGGTAGTCGAGACCGAGCTCGGCCAGGCAATCGTCAAGAGCCGCGGCTACGTGTTCAGGGCGATGCTGAGAGTTCCACAATTTGGACGTGATGAAGACGTCCTCGCGCTTCAAGCCCGAGATCTCGCCACCGAAAGCCTTCTTCAAGGCGCGGGCGATCTCCTTCTGATTGCCGTAGACCTTCGCAAGATCGAGATGACGGTAGCCAGCTTTGAGTGCTTCGAAGACAGCAGCCTCGACCTGACCTGGCTCAGCCTGCCATGTGCCAAAACCCAATTGACTGAGGCATTACAATTAGCGACGCGTCGAACAAGCGCGCCTGGATGAAGTACTTACGGGATGGAGGCACCTGTGTTGAGCTTGACGGTTCTTCTGAGAGACATTATTTGAGATTTGTTATGCTGGATTCTAGGGGGAAGATGGAACGTGACGGGAGCTTTTAATTGTCGTAGAGAATAAAAATTCCGAAGCTTGACGCGGGGCAAATGTTCTCGGAGGCGAGCATGGTGGGGGGACTCGTTCGGTGAAGTCACCGATGACATCGGTACCGTCTCCTTCTTGAGAATTGTGTCCGTTACGCAAACAGGCTCCGAGGCCCACTCTTCATCGGGAACCATCATCTCCTGGACCCTTGATTGGTCGAGTGCGCGCCCCTTGCATTGTCAACGTCACAATAAAAGAAGGATCTCCTAGGAAATTTGAGGCTCAAATGTGCAGCAGATAGACGACTCACCAAGCAACTGACTAAGCTGTATCACTTGCACTGTGCACAATGTGACGAGCCGTCATCATGAGAAGGTATCATTTGGAAACCTAGGTAGGCAGGCGGAAAATTTGTTTTTCTTGTAGAAACACGTGATAGGACCCCATGGAGAGACTGGCCTACGATGTACACCAGCCTCGATGCCACATTAGCGAAGCAGCCCCGCGTCTGACATGTGGCTAAATCTCATTCTCACAAAATTACCAAAATTAATGCAAGGCCTGAGTCGGCGATTATGCTTTGCGTCGCACACGGGCAACAGCTAAATTATGCTCGGCTCCAGCGACAGTGAAAGCTGCTCGAACAATGTGCGACATGACGGAATGACTCCATCCCAGCGTAAAATACGCCTTCTCGATGTCTTGCCAGGACAGCGATCTGACCCGATCGAGTGTGAAACTCGAATTGTTGATCTAGATGACAATATCGAACCTTTCGAAGCACTCTCCTATGTCTGGGGCACCGCGGATGAGGAAAGCTACATCAGAGTTTCGAAAAGATCTGTTCACATAACCTCGAACTTATTACAGGCTCTTCGCCGCCTTCGGAACAGCACAAGTAAGCGCACGTTATGGGTAGATCAGCTCTGTATCAACCAATGGGATATGCAAGAGAAAGCGACACAGGTCGCGATGATGCGAGATATTTACCGAGCATGTTCACACTGCATACTGTGGATGGGTGAAATCCCTCAAGATGATTTTGGTGTTATAGATGCCAAAGCAGTGTTTGACTTCATAGAGTTCGTTGCCAGCTGCAAAGTTGAATCGAGCTCATCAACCGGTGTACCTGGTTTCGGAGATGGAGAGCAATTACCAGTGCTGTTTCACCAAAACAAGCGCGGTAGGAGTGCTCGAAAGGCTTTCGCTGCCTTTGCTATGTACGGTAATCCTTGGTGGTCGCGCGTTTGGACGATACAGGAAGCCATCTTGCCACACTCAGCACATTTCGTTTGGGGTCATCTCTCCGTACCGCGAGACAAGGTCATACAAACTGTACGAAATCTACGCGGCAATGAGCTCAAAGCCTTTGCGAAATCATTCCAAGCTTATCGTAAAGTCTGCACACCTCTCCTGCGTTGTGTATTCTATCCGGTGAATGGGTTCAATATAAGTCAGTCTGGCGAAGAGCCTCTCGATCTGCTGATGCGCTGGCGTCACCGACTATCCACCGATCCTCGGGATAAGGTGTACGCATTGTTAGGACTATTACAGGCGAATTGTTTACCGACTGCACAGCCTTGCAGCTATTCTATCAATGTCGTTGATCTCTTCGCTGGCGTCACAGTGGATCTCATACGTTACGAGGAAGGACTTCGAGCTCTGTTAGGCGCAGGTGGAGTGTCGCCTACGACGCTAGAGCTACCTTCATGGGTTATAGACTTTACGTATCTCGATGTAATTGGCAGACGTCAATTGAAATGGTGGACCCATTCTCACCGTTACTGGGCATTTTCGGCATGTGGTCAATCGAAGCCAGATATAAAGGTTTCGAAAGACAAGAGAAGACTCGCGTTGAATGGTATACACTTTGATGAGATAGTCGCAGTCAACGAAGTCTACACGGTTCGCGAAGATGAAGTAATCAAGGAACACAGATTGTGGAACAACATGCTCAGCGCTCAGAAACTCGTACAATTACACGAGTATTCAGGAACTACGGTGCGTCTATACCCTGCAGGAGGCTCATGGCATTCAGCTATGTGGCGAACCATGATAGGCGATCTTGTCATGGCAGAATATCCAGTCGAACGTGCCAATGATCACCACGAATCCCGATTCAATGGCATTTGGAGTCGACTTAAGCAAGGCAAACCTGTCAAAGAATCAAATGTACTCTTCGAGTCTCTTTGCGGCATACTTCCAAATCATGCATTCTTTGTCACCAAAGAAGGCTATCTTGGAATTGGTCCACCTCACACGCAGCCAGGTGACTGGGTGTGGGTTTTCCATGGCGGACAAGTCCCTTTCATCATGCGTAAGCACCATAATATGGTCGCTGACGATGGTGTACATTGGCTCAGTCTGGCTGGCGACTGTTATTTACATGGCATCATGGATGGTGAAGCAGTCATTGGAGGTCATGATGTCCAGACTGCATGGGTCTGCTGAATGTGCTTGGTATCCCATGCACACTTCTGCCACACTCTTTCGTCGCTTACCAATACTCCTGCAGAATCCTCTGAGATGCATCTTTTGACCTCGATGATTCCAAACTTTTTGTGCAATCGGAAACCGCAAGACCTGTGCTGCGCATACGAATACCCCAGCGTCGTCATCAGAGTATCTTATAATAATCCTGCTTAATGAACGCGAAAATGATAGATTGCCTAGTGCCGACATTCAGCGTATTTGGTTTTCCTGTTGTGGCTCATATGTATAGTAGAGAGCTTTATCTTCCACAAAACCACGGCCTGGAACGCGTCAAACGTGTTCATTGGCATCTCACAAAGCGGAGCAGCGAACAATGAAGGCGCAGACAATACGCTCCTCATTGCTTGACTCCGATGCCGACATTTTGTAATGCGAAATGAGCAGCTCGTCGTGTCGTATGTCCATTTACCAACCCGGCGTGAATAGGGCGAGCATAAATCTATACTCTGGAGGATACTGGAACTCTGTATCTGGCCCGCACCGGATTTCTTGCAGCACCCATTGTCAAGACAAGGCAGTCCTCTACGCGAACATAATAGCAAGTTGTTTGGTTGCGGAGTTGCGACAATCAATGACGAGAATCTTGTTATGAAAAGCGGTCCTGGCGCGACCAATTACAAAGCGGCGGAAAAGTACCGGTACGCAAAAACTGACGCTAGTAAGAAGTATGTTCACGACAGTGCGGTTGCCGCAGCATATCTGAGACAGAGTGGTTGATCTTTGGGGCTAGCTACCAGAATGTTGGGTTTCCATGGAGCCTCTTCCGTCGATTCCGGATCACTCAGCTTGCTTCCAGCTTAAATCACAATCACAATTGCGTATCTTTCATGAGCGGTGATTGCTCGGTCCCTTTCGATGCCTATTCGAGAGCCTTTCAGTGTTTCATCAAGGGCTGCGCAGCCACCAATAGACACTACCTTGCTCCAATTCTTCTACAAAGCCAGGTATGGATGTCAGTCCCAGTCCATAACGCCCGGAGCAAGTCTCCGACGCGTAATCCAAATCAATTCTGCGCCTAAAAAACAGCCACATGTCGTCAGCCACACAAGGCCCAGAACAGCCACCACACTCGTTCGCTGCGAAGGCTCGCTACGGAGGAGACAAAGCATGGTTGGTGATTACGCAACATGCCGGTCATCAGCTCGGCGGCACTCATTCTTCCAGATGCTTACGCAGCCACTGCACACGGACATCACGAACACGAGTTGCCCACTGTTGTCGTGACACAGACAGGTTTAAAACTAGCAACCAGCATGTCGATCTCTAGCATTATGTAGCGCCCAGGCATTCACGGCCAAGCGCTTTGCCCGAAGCTTGGCAAAGCTTGTCCCCTTGCTTCTTGTGGTATCTGCTAGTGCCACAAAGCTTGGTGCCGCTTAGTAGTGTCAGGCCTCCCCTGTCGTGTTAGGGGTCGCGCACGTCGTTGTGCATGAAGCAGTACGAGAAGCTGCATATTCTGACCAATGTATGGCGCAGGCTCGCAGGCGTCGTGGCCAGCTGAGCCACATCCGCTATCATCCTTCATTCTATGCGCGATTTAAGAGATACCACTTGAGCCTGTGCCTGTCTTGACGCGCCAGTGCAAGCATCGGGCGGTGCACGAGGACGGTGATGGCCAATGACGTGACCTACAGCTCGCAGATGCCGCGTTCTGTTTATGCATACCTCAGGGTCATTCGATCAGGTTGCGAATCCGGGCACTTGACTGGGCCCTTAGTAGGATTGATTGACTAGGCTCACAACTGCAAGTTACAGATTCAGGAAAGGTTGTAACACTCGTTGGTAGCTTATAAGCGGTACGCCCTCGCGTTGTGGCTCTCCCTCCACTCCATACCACATCACAACACTCTAGTCCATCATCTCATCTACGATCAATCTTCTCACTAGAACTTGTTCAACGTAACTCACGCCATCTCCATATTCAAGTGAGCTCCTCTTTGTGCTATCTCAAAGGAACAATTAACTGACTTGTCTCAAGTACGTCCAATTCACACAAACGGAATACACGAACACCATCAACATGCCTGGATCTATCGCTTCCTCAGTCTCAACCATCGTCAAGCCTGGCCCAGTAGTCTCCTGCGGCGAGTCGTGCGATTGCTGCGGCTGCGACGAGTCCTGCTGGTGTACTGTTATGTAGTAGCATCGTACTGGCCTACACAACACACAAAGAACATGTAATCAAGCATTGCCGTATACCACATATGAACGGAGTAGCGGTGCTAGTTTGAATCAGTACTCATCGATCCAATCCAATCCCATCCAGTTTAAATACAAAACTTATGCTCTTTGTCCTGATGGGTTCCTTCCTCCTCGCTGCATTTGTCGAGTTGACATCGTCTCATGTTCTTGCTTGGTTTGACCTCGAACTTATGCCGCATTTTGCTTGTATGTCCAGCTTCTCACGACGTTGTTTTCGGCTCCACGGCCTGTTTACGCATGGGCGCGCATAAACGTAAATGTGACGTGATTTCGACGAAAAAACAATAACTCACGCCTGTTCAAGCTCCAGACTGCTCACAGGTGGATGTATAAAGTGCAATTTGTACGTCTCGGGCCTTTGAAAGTACTAGGAAGTACAAACTCAATCACCATCTTGACAATGTAAAGCTAGCACTAGAATGCCGCCTTATGATGTTCGCACCATCTTTAGTCGCATTTCTGGGGCGCTACAACTTTGTTTGCGAAACGCAGGTCGATTTGCTCATACAAAGCATAGGACTTTATCAAAGTTCTCGCTGCAAGGTAAAGTCGCTGTTGGCATGTGGCAGTGTTCAACCATCTCCAATCCTTCACCTACACGCGACCTCCAGTGACTAGGTGAGTCCGCAATCGACTGGAGCTCCGCAAATAACATGCTAAGCATGAATTCAAAAGAGCTCCGTAGGGTCTCGAACGGCAGATCTTGCCCCGCGACAACGCTGACAGAGGAAATGAAGCACGTCGGACTTGAAAACCTAAATTACATGGCTACCAGTGTGACACCTCGTCCGGGGAAGGGGTCGAGAGCACGCGAGGAGAAATCGTCAAGCACTCTGAATAGGTTGACATTCTCATTGCAAAGCGAGTGTTACCGATGGAGCAGTAGTAGAAGAGTATCCTATGCAGACTTCGAAAAGATGAGTGACGTCAATCTTACCGGCACACCTCTCTTCTAATAGACGGCTGCATTGTATCAGATTGATAAAAAGATTGGCGGTCGGGTTCTGACTATGTCCTACATGACTGGCTCGATCGTCAACCGGTCGCAAAAACAGTCCGCCTACGATGCCTCGAAGAAGTTGAGCAAGCAGTACATTCAGGACATTTATCTGACCTGGATCACAAAGCCAGAGGAGTTCCGCGGTGCAGCTGTGTTCCTTGTGAGCAATTCCAGTAGCTCCGTGACTGGAAGCGAAATCATCGTGGATGGTGGTCAACTATATGGTATAGTCCTGGAATATTTCTAGTGAAACATAGAAAACAGAGTCCAGCCACACCAAGTCCGGGCCAGTTTTGACGAGGGGTGTAAGAGATCTAGATGAAATGAAAATGAAAATCAAAGCATGATTTTACTTATTGAACAAGTCCGTAATGGTAAGTTCGAAGAGCGTCAGGGCATCGCCATGCATTAGCCGGTGGAAACAATCGTCGCCTGCCTGCTGATCATGATCCGTATGCGTCCCTCCAGCCACTCACAACCTGGAACATTTGATTTGAAGCCAGAATGTTTTTTTCAAAGAGACCCAAGTCCTCAATATTCATTAGCTCATCTCATCGGTGCTAAGGCGAGCCGCGCAGAAGTGTTCTGAGCAAAACATTTTTGCGATTTCGCTCATCGAACAAGGTTCAATCGTGCTTTAGAACATATATCTTAGGGCGGGAAATCTCAAAGCGTGCATTCACGACATCGTGAAACCATACCCTTAAAGATTGTGTGATTTACTCGGTAAAATGAGGTTCGTACAGCGCGGCAGAGATTTGATCTATATAGTAGGTCCCCCGGCAAAGAAGTAGTACACTGTACTAGGGCTCGGTATCGCATACAGCGTTGGAAGCAGGACTAGGTTTATCCTCATCCTCGATGCGTGGGAACATTATGAGTGGTGGGCTGACGCTAAGTATGCTCTGATCCCTATGGCATCCGTTTCTCACTACCTAGCGTGCAGCTGAGGTCAGGGAAAGTCTCTGGTGTCGTGAGATAGTCTTCCGCTGGACTTCTGTCGAATACCATCTGGTGTGTTTGATACGAACGTGTGCCTGAAGTGATGCAGTCACCGAGCCTCTGTAAGAACTATGCTCTTGGAACTGAGCTCTAGAGTGGGTTATCAGGACGGTAGTTGTCTCCGGACGGAGCCATAACCGAAATAAGCTAGTGTATGTGTCTCGTCGCAGCCTATCGGGTCACGTGCCCACACTAGCATGGTATGCCAGCCACGCGTAATGTCAAAAGTGGGACAGCTAAAGTATCAGGTGTTGCTCAGACTATTGGACGTGTTGTGATGATATCACACAGGGTAGAAGAAGAGGAGAAGGCTTGATGGATCTGGACCTGTATCTAGCTACCGTACGATAATTGGTAAGAATTGATTCCAGGCATATGAACCGTAGACCCGCGAACTTGCTTCAAGGAGTGACTGCATTTCCTAGCAATCTTCCAAGTTCTTCAGCTATCGCCAGTGTCTTCTCCTCAGTGAGCCTCTTTCCGATGACTTGCACCGCCACGGGGGCACCGTGGTATGCCTCAGGATCGTACTCATCCTGCACAGCGGCGTCCAGATCACTTGCGGGTTGAAAGTCGCTGTTCTTGGTATCTTTCGCTTTATCAGCGAAGGTGACAGGGACGACAACGCTGGTAAAGTCGAGCAGATTGACGGCGGAGGCATAGCCATAGTATTTGAACTCATTGTGTCGAATAGCCGCGGTTGGGCTGATTGGCGCAACAATGCAATCAAGTTCGCAGCCATGCTCAGCTTCGAACTCGCGCCACTTCGCGAGGTACTCCATTTGGAAGTTCCACTTCTTAAGATGGACGTCCCACAGCTCGTTCATGCCGACCTTGTTGATGTCAGGGTTTAGAAGATCCTTGATGTTAGGAATAACTGGTTCCCCAGACGCATTGATATCCTTCAGAACATCCTGTTACGCTGTTAGTCGATAGTGTACATGAGCTCGATGGAACTTACGTACCGTGCAGCCGTCCGCTGCGTATATGCCATTGATCAAGTCAACGGCGAAATCATGCTTGTATGGAACCCAAGGTAGAACTTTATGGCCATTGCTCTTCAGTGTATCGACGACTAGATCAATACCACGAAGTATAGGAGGATGTGGCAGAACCTTTGAGGTCAGCAAATTCGGTTACAATGCCATACTAACCACTTACATTGCCATCGGAGTTGAAGAAGCCAACAGTGAGACCAGACTTAAGTTTCGCTTTGGCAGCATCTTCAATATCGATCCTCCAGGGCAAAGGTACAACCTTCGAATCGTAATTCCATGGCTCCTCGTGGAGGACTGCCGTCAGGAACAGCCTCAGATCTAGGTTGTCAGAATGTCAATGTTGTGAATGACGACAAGCTTGATATTACATACCAGCCGCGGAGTGAGCAATAGGTCCCACGACACTGTGAACGGTCTCCTGTCCTTCCATACTGTTTGCCATTTTTGCATACGGCATTCGGCCATGGCTAGGACGAATGCCATACAGAAAATTGAAAGCAGAAGGGATTCTAATGGAGCCACCAATATCGGTTCCTACACCAATAATTCCTCCGCGCATACCAACCATGGCCCCTTCACCTCCGGAGCTGCCACCGCATGACCAGTTCTTGTTGCGCGGGTTGACCGTCCGACCGATCACGTTATTCACTGTCTCACAGACCATCAGAGTCTGTGGTACACTGGTTTTGACGTAGAAGACAGCTCCGGCTTTGCGAAGAAGAGCAGTGAGAACAGAATCTTCTTCGTCGAACTTTCCCAACCAAGAAACGTAACCCATGCATGTCTCTAGACCCTATTTTCGAGACTTATTAATCTCGTCCCTCTTTGCGAGCTCACGGCGGAGTACACGAGCTGAAGCGCACATACCTTGACTCGTAATTGATCCTTGAGTGAAATTGGTAGACCATGTAAAGGACCAACAGTAGTTTTATTGGTTTCGAGATAGGAATCCAGCTCTCGTGCCTGGGCTAGGGCAGCTTCCGGAAAGAATTCGTGTACACAATTTGTCTAAACAGCACGCATCGGTCAATCAGCCATTTTCGATACACAATGAATGAGCCACGCGAGAGCAACTCACCAACTGCTGTGCTAGGGCTGCTCTCTTGCAGAATGCCAAGGTCAGATCCACCGACTTCAACTGTCCCTTGGCCAATTGTGAGACAAGCTCAGTCGCTGTGGAATTGGTCCATTCAAGCTCTTGCCCAGAAAGCAGTGACGATGAACTGGGAAAGTCAAATGCAGAATCACCTTCTGGTAAATCCTTAATGATCCAATCAGATGGGATCGACTTGGAAATCCGGGCTCTCTTATCTTCGGCTCGCTGCTCCCAGTCGGAACTCATGATGTTGTCACGGCTGATTGCCCAGGTATGTGTAGATAGAAAAGTTATGCTGCGGAAAGAGAAGAATGGATCTATCTACATCGTGCTGAATGAAGATTCGCGATTAGATTTGGGCCATGATTACACGTCATGTTACTAATGCCACGGCAATGTTAAGGCCGGCAATATCTAGCGTCGGATATACTGTGATATCCAAAGTACTTTGTCCACCCGCGGAGTTACAATTCTGTGAAGTGCCTGTCGGACTGGGCTACTTAGATCTCGGTAAGCAAGAGCTGGGATCTTGGTTCGTCGGCGCAAGGGACACTTGTTGTCACAGTATGGTCAAACGATTGCACCCCGCACTGCCAAGCCTTGACGTCGAGATTAGGCCTAGCGTGTAACGTGACTGTGCAAACGGTGTCCCAATGCAGGCGACACCTTGTCCATGACCCATCCCAATGCGCGCATATTGTAGCAACAAATCTATGTCTCAGTAAACCAGTAGCGTACAAAATGACATATCTGTGAGATAAGTTCATTGTGTCAGTATATGGTCTTTCATCTTCGAGGCACATCTCGCTTTCATCCACAGTCAGGGTCAATCGGGGAATCCACAGCGGCAACAGTGGCAGAAATACTAGCGATTGAAATTTTCGTCCTGATCGTATTTAAGTCCCTATCTACCTAATTCCGATCGACGAGGTCCCAGGAAAAACTCTCACAAAGGTCTACTCGATAATGCACATGATCTTCTTCCAGCCTTTTCGTGGTTCCAAAGGCATCTCGGAATCCTCAACCTCCTGGAGACCGGATATCATATCAATCTCCGCGGGATCATATGCCCACTTATCGCTCCAACGGTAGATGCGATGGCTAAGGTACATGACAAAGAAGACTGGAATGCCGATGTATGCACTCAAGAAGGATGTGACCGACCATCTGCCACGGAAAAAGACCGAGAATCCGTTCAACAAGCAAAGGAGGGTGAAAAACACCATTGAAACATAGGATCCCCACGGCTGCGTCCAGCTTCGATACGGAGGCGTGATACCTTGCACGTCGCAGGCCTTTCGAAAGCGCAAGTAGACAATCGTGCAAGCAACCCATGCAATTGTGCCCCAGGAATTCGTCAAATTGACGAACCACGAAAAGACAACAGATCCATCGTTCGCCACATTTAGGTAAGCAAGGGCGCAATACAGACTGGAAGCACCCACAGCCATATAAGGTACACCCCATCTGTTACACTTTTTGAAGATCGCTGGTGCGGAGCCTTGGCAAGCCAGAGAATAGAGACTTCGGGACGATACGTAGAGCCACGAGTTGCCCGATGACCATGCGGAGATCAGGATGACACCATTGACAATAGATGGCAGAACGGAGATACCAGCGTTGGCGATGCCAACAACGAAAGGAGAAGACTTGGCGCCCGCTCCACCCGAAACCAAACGTGGATCATCGCTAGGGCAGATAATGGTGATCGAGAGGGAGCCAAGGAAGTAGAAGATGATGAAGCGATAGAAGAATCGCTTCGAGGCCCTTGGAAGGTTCCGTCGAGGGGATTCCATTTCCGACCCAGTCGTCATCATAAGTTCCGGCGCGAAGACGAAGGAAAACGTGACCAGGATAATACTTGACAGGAATGCAAGGAATCTTCCGGTATCTCCGTCCGCAATGTAAGTATTCGCTGCACCAGGATTCTTCCAGTACCTAAATCCAAGGCGGTCGCGGGTCGGGCCACCACCCCAGAAGAGGATGAAGCTGAGCATGATTAATCCAATAATAAGAATGACTTTCGTTCCCGCAAACCAGAATTCAGTTTCGCCGTAGAACTGTACTGGGAGAAAGTTCAGGATAACGACAACCACAATCATAATTGTGATCCAGACAGCTATATGCACGTCATTGGGCCAGTAGTCAATAACAAGACCGGCGGCGGTGATCTCGTATGGCACAAGGATACCCAATGCATACCAGTAGAGGTATCCAAGAGCGAAACCCAAGGAGGGAGAGACGTAACGATGGCTGTATAACGACATGGTTCCGCCATGGATGGGCAGGTAGGTCGCGATTTCGGTGATTCCAGTCACGATGAAGTACACCATCAGAGCCATGACAACATAGGAGCTGAACAAGAAAGCCGGTCCGCCACGAGCGAGGGTCTGACCAGATCCTACGAAGAGACTGCAAACATTCGATCAGCGACATCCGATAGTCTTCGGGAAAGCCGGTGACTTACCCTGTTCCAATACTGCCTCCCAACGCAATCATTTGGGCATGTCGACTCTTCAGACCGCGCTTGGTGATCCTTTCGCCATCGATGATCATTGGAGTAGCGATACCTTCACGAACTGATGATCTTCGATCATTCTCAACGCCCATGGCTTCCGACACGGCATGGCCGGTCGTAAGGCCCAAGCCCTTCTCATAGTCTTTCTCGGCCATGTCGGATCAGCAGATGGCTTGAACTGGTGCAAAGACGAAAAGAGTCCAAGCCGATGCCAGGCATGGAGCAATGCCAGAGACCACTGGGTATATAGCAAAACAACTTCGTTAAGCCAGGTCCAAGTACTGTGAGCTTGGCAATGGCTCGGAGCGGTACCTGGGTGCTGATAGACAAGAGTGGGGGTGGGGAATCCAGACCCTTGTTGTAGGTGAACAAAGCTCGAATCGTTCCCGCAAGTTCCGTACGGTAATGGGGCTCTAGCGTGTTCTAGCAAGTTTGGTGTATCAAGCAAGTGTGCAGCTAGTCACAATGTGAGTGCTGCCACTCGTCGTCTTTTGCTACTTCTGTCAAGTCGTGTATGTAAGTACCCGCATATCCCTCCCAAACGACTGCGTGTATCTCGCGCAGGCACAACAATCTGCCGCGCAATCATGATCGGTGATTCAGCGGCCATATCTCGGGAAGTAGTACACTCTTATTGGCGAGCCTGAGACATGGTCTTGTCTGCATACTGAATCTACAGGCCTTCTCAACCGCCAGACCTGCACTAAATGTACTTCGAATAAGAACTACGAGATTACAAAAGGTAGTTCAAGCGCGTTGACTTTGTGGCGCATACCTAGGTCCAACCACCCATTTTCGGGAATCTAGTGGCTGGTCCGTTCTCGAGCCATGCAGAACAGCTATCGTTCTAGAGCTGTGTCTCGATAAGAAATGGCAAGATCATAGCTTGGACACGATACTCGCAATCGGATATCGGCTTTCGGTCCTGTGGCTTCACGCACCACCTTCGCCATCGAGACAAGCCTTCAAGCCCGTTCGCACCAACGAACCTTGCTTCACCGTTTCCCAATCTTTCCACAACGACGCTCGATGCCGTCAGTATTTCTTTGGCCGGTTCAACGCACATCGCTGCGCAGTGTCGTCCTCCTCACAGGGAAAGAATGATTCGACGCCGTTGTCAGCTTACGCACTCAAGAAAAAAGCGACGTGAAATGCTTCCGAGCTGTAGACGCGAACATCGATCATGAAAACGTCGAGAGCCCCCAAGGAAATCTCAGGTCATCTGCATGCTAATACTAGCAAAGAGCACAATCTCGATAATCTCACAGCCCAAAACTCCTCTTCGCATCCACATACCCACCCGCGACCTGCACAACCAGTCCACGCCCGTGCGTGAAGTCGAATCAGATATCGAAGCATCGGGCCTCCTTCAGCGCATCAGAGTTCTCCAACCTCCAATACTACCTCTGACAAAATGCATCAAACCATCTGCGTGACTATAACATGTCGTCCAGCATCTCCAGTATACTCTCACAACGCCAGTCCACCGCTACCGCTGAATCCCCGCTCTAGCATCCACGCACCACCACCACGCTCACCCTATTTCCACATCCCATCCAATCCCCTCGTGAGTCGTCTCTGCGCGTGAAACCCTCCCCCCCCCCCAGGACTCCTAGAAAAAAAATCAGATATTCCATCTCATCGCAAAGAAAACACCTCCATCAGAACCGCCAGCATAAACCACCAACACACCCCGCATCTCGTGAGGTTTCGCTGGGGATGCCGATGGAGACCTTCTTTCCATGGCATCCATCGCCCAGAGCAAGAGTGCGTGCATCGTGCGTGCACCTGCGTCCAGATCCAGGTCCACGTACCTTACTAAAGCACCTACCTACATGCACCTACATGCACCTACATGTGTGTACCTACCTACCCATACAGCACCACTTTCACATACATTCAACCCACCCTGAATATTTGAAAAAAAATGTAAAATCAAGTCACTCCTTCGTGGAGTTGAGGTACTATTTATATATATGTACATACATCCATACCCCACCCACCCATCAAAAGCATCAACAATACCTAGCGCAGCCGCTCACAGCTCATATCTCTGCTATGCTGGTCGTGAATCGCGAATAGAGCGAATCGCGAATAGATATGTGTATGTTTTTGCTGCTCCGTTACGTAGGTGCTTGGGAAAAAACACACACTTTTTGAGGGCGGCTGGAAGGCGCACGCACGGTCTGAACCTTCTACTACGGTCACTGTGCAGCCGCGGTACTTGTGTCTGAGCGTTTTGTTACTGGGGGAGGGGGACGTGTGATGCGTTTCTTGAGAACCTGGCTTGGTACGATGGATATGCGTTGATGGGATTCAGGGCGGATTTGAGTATTGAGGTTGCGAGACTGATGTGGAGAGTGGAAGGAGGCAAGTGTGAGTGTGTAGATGGTGTTTTGTTCTAGACAAGGAGCATGCGCGTCACATCTATTCCACATCTATTCCACATCTATTCCACATCTATTCCACGTTCCTCAGGCCATCGCTGGCATCCTGGCAGATCCGCTCATCATCACTACAACTTCTTTGCTACAGAAACCGTCCTCGTTGCTCGCTTCCCCACCAAGCAGATTCCCTGGACAGACAATTCTCATCCAATTATCAAACCGCTACTTCCTCCAGTAATTCTGTACAAAGTCATGCGCCCAATCAATCACACCCGCCTTCCAATCTCCCATACTCTCTTCAATCAGTCTTTCAAATTCGCTAATCGCTTCATTCTCATTCTTGCCTAACCACATTCTCTCTTGAATCTTCTTCACGCTGCCCTCGCGCTCGATCTTGATGTCGGGGATATTGGCGCTCTGCATGAGCGCAAACAAATTGAGGAGCAGGTTGCTGGACTTGCGGAGTGTGGTCCAGGCAGTGAAGCTGTACTCCTTGAAGGCGAGATAGTTGGGATGTTGAGCGCCGCCCATGCCTTCGATCATTTCGCGGCAGAGCTTCATTTGAGGGGCGAAGGGCTTGGGGTCACGGCCGAGGATGTAGCCAAAGTCGACGTGGAAGAAGCGACCATCGGGGGCTAGGAGAAGGTTGTCGAGGTGGCGGTCCCCGACGCCGAGGAGGTAGGTGATGACACAATACCCAGCGCAGGACTTGATGTAAGTGTCCATGGCATCTTTCCTAACACCAAGTGGGGCGGTGTCGTCAGGGTTGTTGGCGCGGAGGTATGCAAGCAGACTGCCTTTATGCTTTTGGCACGCAGCGGCTATTGACATTGACGGGACAAATTGAAAGGCGCCTGCAGAAGTGGACGTGGCGAGGATACGATATGGCGTGAGTTTCAAGTCTAGATTCTCTTTGCGCAGAAGTCGATCCATGAGTGTGATGATTTGAATTACAAGCTGATCCTGACGAAGGTCATCACCAAGTTTGAAAATGATTGGATAATTCGCATCGGTTGTTGTCTTGAAATTGAGGACCATTGGGAGGAGAGACGATTTCAGCACGTTGCAATCGTCAGGATGAATGCCGGTAATGTAGACGGAGGGATCAAGAGGTAGGGGAAGCGGTTCGAAGTTAGTTAATTCATTCTTTGGATCAGCAAGCGCTTTCTTCAATCTCGCAAGCTTCGCAGGTCTGTCTCCCCCACCAAAGCGAACGTCCTTTGAAATTTTAGCCAAGATTGTAAGAAGTTCGCCTTGCCGACGGAACGTGTTGCGCGTTTCGACGCCTTCTGGCGTCTTTTCGAGCTCTACCATGAAGTCGTACTCCACTTTCGCGAACAAATCCCGGTGCTCAGGCTCCTGGTCGGTGCTAAAGTCGCTGATCTCCACCATCAAATACCAATGTAGAAAATTGCCAAGGGTGAAGCTGTTGGCTGCTCGTGTGACCAGGAATCGTGCTAACGATGAATCGTCGACATCGCCGGGTGCTTCATACTTTAGAGCCTGCACAAGCTGAAGTAGGTAAAGCTGCAGTTCTTCATCGTCTGCCTTCTTCAGACGTTCGACAGCATAACTCCTTACAACGGGATGATCGTATTGAGGCCCAGGACCTAGTAATTCCAGCGCGTCATCGATATCGATTTCTGCCCACTTCTCAAGCAATGGTGCCGCCTGCCGCGTTTCTCTGATATTTTTCCAGTTGACACATTTGACAAATTTGGTGAGAGCTCGCTTGTCGCGCAGAAGGAAATAGCGGAATT
This sequence comes from Coniothyrium glycines, assembly GCA_025742365.1. Taxonomy (NCBI): domain Eukaryota; kingdom Fungi; phylum Ascomycota; class Dothideomycetes; order Pleosporales; family Coniothyriaceae; genus Coniothyrium; species Coniothyrium glycines. The sequence goes on from JAMXIJ010000031.1 coordinate 86,109, forward strand.
TCCAGATCTCATCACGTTCGTGCGATGTGATCTCCTCCAGTGGACCCTTGGCCATCAGCATATTGAGCCTATCTCTCACATTCACGTTGGGCTTCCTGTCTCGATCTAATGAATCCGTCTGTTGACTGCGCATGAGCTCGCGATGCTTGTCCTCGGCAGGGTTGACTCTTCGGCCCACCTCGGGATCGTATATCTTGATCAGGCGCCCTGCATCAGCATCGCCGTAGCCCACCCCATCAATATCTATGCCGGGTCCAAATGACACTTCTGGGGGTGGTCGCAAGCGCACGTCAGCTTCTGCAGGCAAGCGTAGATCGGAGACAGGCGGAGGCGGGTACTCGACGTCCGTAAATATCACAGCATGATCGAAGCGTGGGAATTCTATCTCGAGATAAAAGAGCTCCTGCTCCTGGTTGTCAGACTTGCCGGTGGTCCCGTTCGTTTTGCTGTGGCGATTGAGCGCTGCTGCCTCGGCCTTGAGAGCCTCACTCCGGATCTTCATCATCTTCTTGTAGACAAGCCCATCAAGCCAGGCATTTGTAGGCAGGTCGCCCATCTCCTGCTTCTTGAGCAATTCTTCCAGTCGTTGCATTTCTGCAATTTGCTCGTCGACCGTGTCTTCCACCTCCATAGCCTTCCTGCTCTTGCGGGCAGGCGGTATGATCCACGGCGTGGAAGTGTCGGCTAGACCGTCTGCCGCCTTGAAGCGGTGTATCCTGCATCGTTGTCTGCCTTTCTGCAGTGTGTTGTCCTTGTCGAAGAGCGGGATCGTGGTGCCGCCAAAGGGCACAGCATGGAGGTTCGAGTCTTGATCTTCCGCGGGTGATAGATCCCAGATGGTGATGGCTAGTTGAGCGGAGGCGGGGAGGTCGGCATACGTCACAGGCAGCTCGAGCCACTCATTCCATATGCGCGCATTCTTGAACGTCTTGTATGCGGTCTGGACATGGACAGTGAGGGGCTTACAGTCTGCCCAGATCTGGGCAGTGACGTAGAGCTCAAAATGTGGGCTGTTGCCTGGTCATCAGTTGCCTACCCTGTCGCTCTGTGTGCAGGCGGTTCTCACTTGATATTGGAGGCCCTATGCCTCAGATCAGGGCGCTTCAGTAGGACGGAATAAGGTATCGGCTTTTGACTACCGTCCAGACGATCTCTATCTGTCTCTTAGCACAAGCAGAGGCCGTATCCAAGGAGGCTCACATTCGCACGTGCACGGACAAGTCGGTCAGGTCCAGGGACGTCGCAAAGTTGAAGGCTTCCATCGTGCGCGGTGAGGAAGCAGCTGGCTACCGCATGCCATGGGAGTGACGCATGTGGACGTGCCGGAGAAGCGAGGGGTGAGTGGCGAGGGGCGAGAGGCAAAGATGCAGCAAAGGACAGGAAAGGAAAGGAAAGGAAAGGAAAGGAGGAACTGCGGAAAGACAGTTGCAGTGAAGAACAAGAACAGTCAGTCGTGGCCCGCGCAGCATCAGGCGTGGGCGGGGCGGATGAGGCGTGCAGCTGCGCACAGGGCGTGTCCGTGGGTGCGTGGCTCCTTCCGCCGCAGGGGTACGCGGGGGTGCGTGGGCACGTGTTTGGGGGTCTTGGCTGACGCCCATCGCACCTGCGCCCACCCAAGCGGGAGGAAAGCGCGCTAGGCGGCTGGATCGAGGTTCAGGGCAGCCGCGTCCAGACACGCGCTCTTTGTCACCCCCCACGGCTGCAACACCATCGTATCTCCTATACGCAAGAGCCGCGGGCACCTGCTCAGAGCCTCAGACACGCCCACCACGCCCACCACGCCCAACACGCCCATTACGGCCATATGGCGCGTCTCAACACCCGTCTGTCCTCCACGCCCCACCAGACGCGCTCCTCCACGGTCGACTCGCTCTACCGCGACCCCTCTGTCGCGCCTCGCAATGCCAGCGACGCACGCGCCTCCACTTACTCCGTCATGAGCCCGACCGCGTCACAGCACTCAGACAAGGAAAATGACCCTTTGACGCGTCAAAACACCCCGCAGCCCGCGAAGCGCAAGGGACTGCAGGGCAGGGGCTCGACCGCGCGTATGCCCACACCGGATTCAGCCTCGACGACGGGGGGAAACAGCAACAAACGGCGGCGTACGGGCGACTACAACCGACCTGGTGCGCACATCTACGAAGACGAGCCGGAGCTTGGACACGATTCTGGGGCTGAGGAGGAGGAGGAGGAGGATGATGATGACGAAAATGAAGACGAAGAAGAGCCTGCCCAACAGCAGGCTGTGCCGGATGATGAGGAACCCAATCTGCGCTTCTACAACCCCAATCAAGACCCGGACCAGCGGCGAAGACTGCGTGCGTCGATGCGGGATCACCAACGCATGGTCGATGGTACGTTTGAAGTGCATGACATTGGCGGACAACATGCTAATTTTCCAAGACAACCGCGACGAGATTGTCAAGCACAACAGCATGCTTCTCGATGCGCTCAAGGCCCAGAACAACCTCTTTGGCAAAGTGCGACAAACTGCCGACGCCGCGATAGATTCGCGGTTCTTGGTCAACGCCAGCGAGCTAGCCGGCAAGAAGCTCAACAACAGTCTGCAGGGAAATAGCGGCGTCGGGATAGACCTTGATCAGTTTGTCTCAAAATGCATATATTTCATCAAGTCGGGTGGACATGTTGCAGGCGACGAGGACGCGCCCGCATTGCAGGTTGGTGACGACGAAGATGACAATGCAGATGGCCTAGATTGGGCATTCCTGGGCCGTCAAGCCTGCTTTCCTTGCAACACGCGCCCGCCTACGATGAGCTTTTTACTTGGCCCGCTCTCGGTCCAGAAAAAAGTACGATCTACACAACGGAAAGCTCGATCGCAGCGGCAGCCTGTTGGACCTGAAACTCGACCCCAAGAGATCCAGGAGGGCGACATCCAGCAGTCCGAGAACTCGAACCTGTCAAATCTTGTCAAAGGCATCCGCGGCCGTCTCCGGACACACTTGGAGCGTGGTATGTCTGGCATTGAAGATGAGCTCTCTCAGATCGAGGAAGAAGAGATAGACGAGGAAAGTGCGCGTGTAGCATTTCAACGCTTCAGGATGGCTCAGACACCTACCGAAGAGCCCGCGGTGGGCTTGCTCGACTTTGCAATCAATCCGCGGGACTTTGGACAGACTGTAGAAAATCTTTTCTATATTAGCTTTCTGGTGCGAGAGGGGAATGCCAAGGTCATCAAAGACGAAGATGGACTACCTCTACTAAGTATGCAGATTCGCCTACCGGACCAGAGCAATTGCTGACCTTTGACAGTGCCTGCGGATCCTCATGGTGTGTCCGACCAAAGAGAGAAGAATGTGCAAAAACACCAGGCTGTGTTCAGCATCGACTATCCGACGTGGGAAATGTTCATCCAAGCCTTTGATATCAAGGAGCCACTCATACCACACCGCCAGCAAGACGTGGCAAGCGTCGCATCTGGCGGTTGGTATGCGGGCTAATTTGCTAGTGTGAGGAGTCGACTCTATCCGACATACACTGTGACCCACATTTTCCAAGAACATTTCAAACATGCCTTGAGGCACGCCCGGGTTGGTCAAAGGCGCTGATTGGCGCATCCATCATTGGCACGCCGCGTGTCAGGAATACCCATACACGACTGCTGCTGCTGGGAGGTCTTTTTTGCACAGCAAGCGTTTGTCTTCGTTGCGCACTTGGTTCTAACTTCCCACCATATCCGTCATTGCTACGTCTTCTTTTCTTTTCTTTGTTTTTTGATACCCCCCACGTTTTTACAGTAGTGTATATCTATGTATATATCTCTCGTTCTGCCACCGCCTCCCATACCGAAGCATCTCGACGCCCTCAGGTGATATTTGCCCATCTGTTTCTGTTCTCTTTTCAAAACGTGAAATTCATGGTTCGATTAGTTCTGCTGAAGTCGAAGAAAAACATCATTTCAGTAGTTGTTAGATGGATGGAACCCATGGAGTGCACAGGACTATCGTAAAACAATCTTTCAAGGCAGTGGATGAGGAAAATGAGATTGTTGATGCGCTGGGTAGGTAACTTATGTGGTACTGGATCCTAGGCTGTTTCATGCATGTGAGCATGGAGGGGGGATTTCCCGTCTTGTATTATTCGATGGGGTGCTGCAGGTGAATAAGTTGAGCATAAAAAGGCTAACTAACTACTGCTTTCACTTGAGCATTACTCCACCTCTCTGGTCTTGCCATCTGCATGCCTAGACTCGTCAGGCCTTTGTTCTTGGGGGGCTACACATTTGACATTTCCAGAGTCAACCCCTTTGGTCTTTTGATATTTCCCATTTAGTCTCTACGTCTTGCACCCTATGCTCAACTCAAAACAGTAAGCTCTGGCTTCGTGATTGGCAATACTGTATCTGATTCCAGCAACGATCTGCCAGATGTTTCCTTCTCAACCACCTCAGAGACGGTCCTGGTCCCTTTCCCCACCTGCCCATGCTCCGATAGACCACAGCTTGGAATTTGAGCACGGGAATGGTCAATGTGAGATCAAAGGGATTGTCTGGTCAGACGTCGGCCAGCGCGTCCCGTCCTTGCCAGATCCCCTCGCGGCGCTGTCCAGAAGTGGACACGTAGACACTCGGCCGGCGGGTGGTCGCATCCTATCCATGTCCGTCTGGTCGATTTGCAGGTTACTGCTCGCCGAGGCGGTAGAGACGCACTGAAGCCTTTATGAAAAGGTGGTGGTGGAGGATGACATGTGGCTAAATGTGGATGAAGAGAGGACGGTGTTGCCCGCTACCGGTATGCTCCTTGGGATGGCGTCTTCATGGCGCAACTTCTTCACGAGATGAAAGCTCATGCCCCTTCGTGCAGGACAAGATACGTGAGCTCATTACAAATCGGCGACTAGAGCCCGGAGCCTATCCGAGCGTGAATAACTCGCTGTGTATCCATGGTGAATGCGTCGACACATCGAGAAGCAGGCGACAGGCGAGGAAATGGTACTTGGGTTTTGGGTTTGCGACAGCGCAATCCCACGCATTATGCACATGGTTGGTAGTAGAGGGTACCTAAGAGGGCAATGGGATCTCATTTCCACCATCCCCTTCACACATTCTTGTCGATTTCGTGCGGGATGCCATGTCCCCCCTCCTCAACAGACTTGTGATTCGGATTTTCAAGCCTCAAGTACTCGTAGTACTGGTCAGTCGCAGGCAATTGCCTGATCTTTAATGCTCTTCTTCAGGCATTTGCATGGCTTGCACATGCTTATCCATATCAATCGTGTTGCGTTTGCTGCACTTGGAGAATCCATCGAGGTCCACGCACTACCTGTTGGTCGGCATATCTGGAAAGGGATACTCCTGCCTTTCCACCCAATGTAGTGAAATCAAGCCCGGGTTGCCAGAACATTGAATATGTTGTAGTAAGATGCAGATGCAGTGGCTGATGTGGATCTCTCGCTGCTTGACGGTGTGCGTGCGGGCCCTGGAGAGGTTGTAGTAGCCACCATGAGCAGTGTGTCGAAGCGAGTTGAGGCAGTGGGCCTGGTGATATAAGTCAACAAAATCATATATGTGTCCCCGAGACCTAGAAGATCAGATACTATCCTACTCGACAAGTGCTTCATGAATTGCTATGCTACCTTTATGATGATGTATGCATCGTCACGGAGCGAACAGGGTTTTTCCTTTGCTCATTCACGCTGTCTGACTCCAGTAGCGATCTTGCAACTTCGGCCTGATCATTGGTCAGCCTTACCGAGACCCTACAGGAATGGGGATGGTGCAGACAGCAAATTGGTCGAGTAGATCAAGACACTTTCCAACAGTAAATTTTCTATGGCCTTTGTATAAAATAAACTTGCTACACATTATGATTTAGAAGCGCATGGTCCAAAAGTAGTGGGAGATGTGAGAGGCCAAACGTCGCTCACGACATGCTCAAAGCCGACCATTCTAGCACGAAAATCTGATATCTGGTATTGAGGCAGGACTCGTGGCAGTGGCGTCCCTGGTATAGCTCGTATAAATTTTTGACGTCCTCCATGATTCAGTAACGAGTTCGATGTTACTGAATTCTGGTTCGAGTGGGAATTCGCTAGGGCGGGGATGTGCTTCTTCGAAGAGAATAAAAACTTGATAGTGGAAAATATGCTGATCAAGATAGATGAGCGGTTGTGGCTGAACTTTCTCTGTCATTAGCTAAGATAAGCGAAAACATAGTCACATTGTAAGGCGATTTCTTCAAGTAGGCTTTGGAATGGTGGTGTTTGTCTTCTGGAAGTTCTTGTCGTAGTATCGGCTATAATGTTTTCCATCCACCTTCATTCATGAGTGGTATTGACAAGAGTTTCGTGATATGCAATAGATGTTGGTCGAAGAACCTGCCTGAGACCAGGGAAAGTCCAATCGGGAGTCCATGTGAGCCGGCGAAAGCTGGTACATTGATCATCGGCATATGGAGCCCCTGTTGATATACACGTCAGGCATGAAATGCAATAATGATTCACTTGACTTACCGTCCACAACAGATTAAATGAAGGGTCTCCCATCCAATCGAGTCCAATCGGCGCAATATCAGGCACACTTGGAGTGATGATAGCATCGTAGCTTGACGCCAACTCATCAAACTTAGGTCGCATCTGTGCGAATGTGTCAAGAGCATGTAATCTTTCCTTTTTCGTATAGTTGAGTTTATTTTCGACCAGCCACGGGATCTCTTTAGCCACATTTGTTTTATCCATTCGATATTCTCTTAAAAATGCCGATTGGGCTTCGCCATCTGCGATGAGACTGAACATGCGTTTCAAAACGTCACCGTCAAGATATTCGGGGGGAAAAGAAACATCTTCAACCTTCACTCCGTGTGAGATCAGTATTGAAGCCGCCTTGTCCATGGCATTGATTGTTCCTGAAGTTGCCAAATGCCACAACGGTGTTTTTATCATGGCGACGCGAATCTCTGACAATGGCTTATCTTTAGGCGACTCATCATCTTGTAACGCAAAGACGTCTGCAACCAATTGAAGATCTTCAATGCTGCGGGCGAAAAAGCCGAATGTGTCCACGGTGACTGAGTAGGTCAATTGTCCATCAGTGGATATCGTGCTATAAGTTGGCTTCATAGCATATACGCCGACAAAAGAAGCTGGGCGAATGACACTGCCGGCGGTTTGTGTACCAACACTGAGTGGAACCTGAAAATCCGCAACTGCTGCTGCAGATCCACAAGAAGAGCCACCAGGCGTACGCTTTGGATCATGAGGATTAGTTGTGTTGGTCCCAGTATTAGCGACCGTCAGTTCAGAAGTGACTGTTTTGCCTAGATACGAGGCATATTTTAGTACGCCACGGAGTACGTAAGAACTGAGACGAACCAAAGATGAGCGCTCCAGCAGTCCGCAGAACGCTAACAGCCGAAGAATCCATACCCGGCCGATTGTCCTTATAAAGTGGGGATCCATACTCGGTGGGCATATCTACAGCAATCAGTCATAGTAATTTCAATGGGAGTGAAAGGCGAAGACCTTCAGTCATGATGATATCTTTGATGCCAACAGCTATTCCATGTAATGGACCTCGTTCATCAGCAGGTATCTTGTCAAGTCTTTGAGCTTGCTCGATAACCAAGTCGTGGTCTTTCGGATCATTAGCTTGCGGTACATTCTGAAGCAATCTATCCCTGGGAGGAAGCGTACTCAGAAACGCCCACGCATGCACAGTGTCATCTCGCTGTCGAATACGTGCAAGAAGAGATCGTGCATAATCTTCAACCGTGACATCATTCTTCTTAATCAATGCTAAAACCTCGGTCGCCGTCAATGTGTGCAACCCTGATGCGGTCATGGCGGACTTGGAAAGGGCGATTGATGATAAGGATGATCTCGACAAAATTGTGCCAAAAAGGAAGACAGGCTTGCGTTCTGAACGTTGCATATAATTACCGGACACGATGAAGAAAGTGCTGTAAGATCTGCCCAGCATCTTAACAGAAAGTAGACGCGAAAGTGCAATCCGTCTGAGCTGCAACAATACCCCGCTCTAAAAAATGAGGCAAGCAGGCAACAGGCAAACTTCAGTGGGGCACAGAGATCATCAAGTTCTAGGTATCCAATCCCACTTCGGATTGATACACCACGTAATCAGCCACCGTGAAATGCGCGTTCACGTAGTGATGTCTATGATGTTTGCTTCTGGCCTCTGAGCGATATGAACAACGCACCCAAAGACAACGACGTTCAGGTAATCGCTCATTCTCGACTCACTTCCAACAAATCGGTGATTCCAGGATGGCAGACATCGAAACACGAAATGCAAACAAGATTGACGTTGCAGTCATCGGAAGTGGTATCGTGGGCCTGATAATCAGCCTTGGACTCGTCCGACGTGGTGTACAGGTCACGGTGTACGAGCAAGCCAGTAGCCTTCGCGAAATCGGACTTGGGATTGCGTTCTCGGCCAATGCTATCGAGTGCATGCGTCGCATACACCCAGATGTCGAAAGTGCACTGCGCGCAGTCGCAACACCAAATGGGGGAGCTGATGACCCCAATAACCTCCTAAGATTTGTAGATGGCTTCACTCAGACATCAGAGACAGAACCAAGTCGACAGAGACCGTTGTTTGAGATGGACATGGGCAAAGGAGCTTTTGAAGGCTGTCACAGAGCTCATCTGCTCGCCGAGCTTGCACGGCGGATGCCGGCAGGATCCCTAATCTTTCGCAAAAGACTTGTGAATCTACACACAGACGAACGTCAAGGTCGTGTTACACTTCAATTTGAGGATGGTACAACAGCACATGCTGATTCTGGTGCGTTTGTCTTCTTGGAACGCGTTTTTGGCGCTGACTCCGAGCATGATAGTAATAGGATGTGACGGGATAAAATCGCGAGTTCGACGAATAATTCTCGGTGACGATAATCCTGCAAGTCATCCAACCTATAGCAATCATGTTTGCTACAGAGCCCTCATTCCAATGGACAGAGCTGTCGTGGCTCTCGGCGAAAAAATTGCCCGCAACAATTACGTGCATTGTGGTCCAAAAGCTCACGTGGTACATTTTCCTGTCGCGGAACAGACTGCTATCAGCGTAGCGGCTTTTGCCATCGACACGAAAAAGCTCTGGTCTCCTGGAGATGATTTTATTGAGCCAACAACACGAGCAGAAGTTCAAGATGTTTTTTCGAATTTCTCCAAGCCCGTTCGCGACATGATTGATATGTTCCCACAAGAGATAGTGAAGTGGGCAATCTTTGATACTTATGAACATCCGGTACCTTCCTACAACTCTGGAACAGTATGTATTGCTGGTGATGCTGCACATGCTGCTGCCCCTCACCATGGCGCTGGAGCTGGAACTGGCGTTGAGGACGGTTTGTGCATCTCAATATTGCTAGATCTCGTCTCCAAAGCTTTACTTAAGGGGACCTGCAATAAGTTCGAGGCATTGAAGGAGGCATTCAGTGTGTATGATGCAGTGCGAAAAGCTAGATGCCACTGGTTAGTTGACAGTAGCCACAACATTTGTAGACTATATGAGTGGCAGGACGAGGAGATCGGGGACGATCCTCTGAAGTGTCATAAGGAGCTTGAGTGGCGATCGCACAAAATTTGGTTCTTCGATATTGACGGCATGATTACCGAAGCTACGGAGATGCTTCAAGAGAGATTGGCATTGATGTAAAAATCCACTAGTAGAGTACTATATTTCATTCTTCACTTTATCTCAGTAGAAGAGCAAACATCACGCTTGCATTTGAACCAAATACGGGCGAACCACGTAGAAGATCCTATCAATCAATATATCACATATTTGTGCAGCAATTATGCTCCTACAAATCACCAAATTTCTAGCCAGTGAACCTTCGAGACGAAACTGTGTCCTATGCGCGAACATTGTGCAGCCGAGCGCAGCCATTAAGGCTCTTTAAGATGCCTCAACTTCCATTAAAACTGTAGAAAAGTGATGCCACCCGACAGGTGTCCTAGCACGATTGTTGTACCCCAGACTACTACACTAGTCACATGAAATGTCTCTGGGAGCCAAAGCGCTTTGATCATTCCGCATCTTATCCATTCTTTGTCGGCGAAAAGACAATGTGGTTGCGCCAGTTCGAGAGGCGTTGAGAGAGCTTCGACGTCCAAGATCCCTCTGTCGGTTTCAAGATATTTGCCGCAGCTCGAAAATGCTACCGTACGTATCTCTGCGCCGATATTCAGTTCGCCTGCGGGTTGTCGAGTGATCTTATTCCAGGCTCGAATTGTTCCATCAATAAGTGAAGCTACCACAAGCTTGCTGTCTGGGGACAGTGCAACCGAATTTATAGGTACCATGTCGTTTTTGAGGTTCTTGAGATTGCCGAGGAAAACTCCTGTAGTAGTCCACAATTTGATGGTGCCATCAGCAGAACATGATACTAGCTCTTTGCCATCCGTTGAGAATGCTGCCGAACTGACCACATCCGTATGGCCCGCCAATGTGGCTCGAAGGGTAACATCTGCCCCAAGGCTCCAGATATTCATGGTTTTATCCGTGGAGCAGGTTGCGATAAGATGCCCATTTGGACAAAAAGCAATATCTACGACGGTATCCTCGTGCTTGACAAGCTTGCTAAGCAGCTCGCCTGTGCTAATATCGTAAATCTGCGCTGTTTTGTCTTGCGAGCATGAAGCCAGCAAGGATGGAAATTCCGGCAATGATAGGAACCTTAGCTGTATTACAGTACCCGAATGACCACGAAAAGTGAAGAGCAATTTCCCGGTCGATGTGTCCCATAGTCTGACAGTTTCATCTTCTGAAGCTGAAGCTAGCAGAAGATCATCTGGTGAGAAGACGAGTCGATTTATGCTGCCTTGGTGACCATCAAGATGATTATGTTCTTGGAAGTCCCTTCGCCACAATTTGATTGTAGCATCTTCTGAACCAGAAGCTAGCAGCTTCCCGTCTTGACTGAAGGACAAGGCCGTGACTCGAGCAGAGTGTGATCTTGGGCCGTCTCGATCCACAAGAGATGCATTAGCCTCGGTCTTCATGAGGCTTTCGCTGATGCCGGTTGAGGTCGCTGGCTCGATCTGACCATCGGGCTGGAACTCGTCGAATTCCCCATGACTCTCCCCTGTCTTGACATCCCAGAGCCTGACCTCATCGTTGAATGCTCCAGAGATAAGAAGAAGACCATTGGGGGAAAACGCTACAGCGTTGATACCGCTCGTGTGGCCTTTCAACGTGCCAAGGGCCGTCCCAGTTTTGGCTCCCCAAAGCATTACTGTCTGATCCTCGGATCCAGATGCTATTATTCCGCCATCAGGAGAGCATGCGATTGCCGTGACCTTTCGTGTATGCCCTCGCAGTGTGCTCAGCTCCATTCCTGTATGGACATCCCATATTTTTATAGTCATATCATCAGAACCAGAGATGATGCGTTTTCCATCATTTGAATACCTCACTGAGTTGATGCATCCTGTGTGGCCATATAGACTCAAGTTTATCTTAGCTTCAGAGATGCTCCAGATTCGTATAACTTCATCAACTGAACCTGATACGATCATAGAACCATCTGGAGAAAATGCAATGGAGTTGACACAACTGGAATGGTTATCGAAAATCTGGAGATTGCGACCCGTCTTGGCATCCCACAATATTATTGTCTCATCCATAGAGCATGATGCAATACGGCTCCCGTCTGGCGAAAAGATCGCGGAGCAAACCCAGCGAGAGTGGTCCCTCAATACATGATTCACAGCTCTTGTTTGCAAATCCCACACCATGACTGTGGTATCGTCTGACCCGGCCACTAGTAGAGTACCGTCTGGAGAGATATCGAGTGAGCTGACCTTGTCAGATTGTCCTTTGTAAGTCCCTCGGGAAGCTTTGGTTGCCAGATCCCAGATGCGCACAACCTCGTTCGTGGACCCAGAGACTACTTGGCCGCCGTCGGGAGTGAATGCCACATCGTTGAAGTAATTATATTCATCTTTGAGCTCAGGAGCAACAGGCGGAAATATTCGAAAACTCTTGATCCATGGATGTTTTTGGAATCTGAAATGATCTCGTAATGTATTGGTGGGCTTTGCAAAGATCAAAGCGGCGCAGTAAACCTGTAAGGGTGTTTCCTTAATGGTTGACTGAAAGATGAACATCAGTCTTCTGGCATCTTTTATCCACGGGATCTGGTCTCTATTAAGCTCTGGCTGGAGTGATACAATTAGCTCAATTAACACAAGCTAGATGCAGTGACCTACGTTCAGTATGGAGTGGTACATCCTAACGATAGCGACCATCTCAGCACTCCTTCCCATAAGACTTACTGCTTCCAACCAATTGAGATAGAATTTTCTCAGGAAAACATGGACTTGATCGTGATCGTGGAGTTGATAGCCACTCTGTCGATAGTGTTCAGCCCAGTAGAGGCATGCGTATTGTAGCTCTGGTGGGATGTGTTGCTCTACTTGTCGAGCATCTACGTCCCGTGTGCGAGTGCCTGGCAGCTTCAGATTACAAATATCCTGCCTCAACATTTTCGACATAATCAAGATACATCGGTCAGCCAAAGCTTGGTGAGCCTGTTTGCTATTCACCCAGAAGTTCGCATCACTGCACCGATTCTGATCGAGAATGAAATCACGGAACGTCGGGTGGTGCAGTCGAATAGGGCGATCGTTCTGCTCCGGGATTCGAAATATTGTATGTAGATCTCGGAGCATCTGATCGATATGGCTTGGTTCTACACCCAATAAACTTGCTAATGAAGAGCTCGTGAGGGGTGAGAAAAGCAGTACAATGCTGCCCAGGACTTCGCGCAAAATGGGGTAGAGCTCATCCTTCTCCATCGTGTGGTATTTTGCAACGGAATCTTCAAGCACGGTGGTGTATATGCTGTCCAATTGCTTTTGGGGGCCTTGGTTCGAGTGCTGACCGTTGACCAAGAGGTTTATGCGTCGCATAGCAAAGACTTTACCATCGGCAATGAATCGGCAGGCAGTTGCCGCCCAGATAAAGAGCCCACTTGACACTTCCACCAAGCGCCGAATGATCTGCCACCCCGGCCAGTCGTGCCCAAAGCCTCGCTCATCTCGTATGTCGCGAAGATGCTCTTGGAAAAAGACACTCAGATCGCGATCGACCAGGGTCGGCTGTATCTCATGAAGAGCAAAGATCTGACGCTCGGCCTCAGGAATATGAGAAAACCCTGTTCTGAGAGGCGTCTCGGGTCTGCTAGTGGCAAACACTCGCACGCGGATTTTGCCTATCACTCGCCGTGTGGTAGCCAATAAGCGAAGAATCAGACGAATGTCACTATCGTTGCCACATTCGTCCAAAGCATCGATGACTATCACCACTGTTGTTGGAATAAAGCTGGAATCGGCTCTCAACAATGGTCCAATGATCAATTGGTCCCACTGATCACGTAAAGACTGCTGAAAGATATCACTGTCTTTCATGATAGCCTCACAGATATGCCGTTTCGTCTCGGGGAGTCGGGCTGCCAGTTGGTACGCAAGTGTCGTTACAAACTTATCTGCTTTTCCCGCTTCTCCACCACCTCTAGAGAAGAAAAAGCTTGCGCCGAGCTTGCCAGCATTGTGATATTTTCTGGCTATTGTACGAGCAATGGTTGACTTTCCTGTACCAGCTATTCCATTGAGCCAGTATATACATTTTTCGTCTTGCCCATCAACCCAGTCCGTGATCCCCTGGAGAACTTCAATTCTGGTGTTCTGGAGACAAGTCGAACCATGTTGATGATCGTATGAGTTGAATGCAGCCTGAGATGCCACAGGCACTGTGGCTAATAGCTGCCCGAATTTTGTATCTTCCGCATACCTCCTTCGAAGCTCTTCTTCTAACCGCGTCCAAGCATGGTCCTCTTCACCATAGATTGGAGGCATGAAAATCTTGCAAATTCCTAGTAAGGAATACGCTTTATCTTCCAGGCGCTTCGTATCGCGATGTCGGGACCAAGAGATACGCTCTGCAATGGAGAAAGTCGACAATGCATCGCCTGGTAGCGCTTCTCGAGGTATTCCGGTAATGTCATGGATTTCAAGCTCCAAAGACTTCTTGTCACCAAGTTGTACGCCTTGTGCTGAAAAGAACTCTACGACTTTAGGTGCAAGGAGTTCTTGGAGTGTCCACCCGCGTTTGAACCATCTGCTTTGTCTGAAGGCTGGCCGCCATGATTCTGGCAACTGCTGAGCTTCCTTCTCCTTTGCAGTAAGATTTACATCAACTAGAAAGACATAGCATGACGCCGCCCTTTGGTACCAATTAAACATACTATTGAGTGCTTCTGACAGCTCCTCACTGCTTGACTTATCAATACAACAGGTATCAACCCAGAAATATCGTAACCCATCTTTCTCAGCTTGTGCGCTGCAAAATTGAAGTTTTTGATAACCATAAGGTTTGGATCGTGCTTTTCCCTTAATTAAGTCTTCGAAGGTGACCTCTTCGTGTTCTTCGCCCCAGGTATGTGACAGTATGGCGTAGCGGGGAGTATTGTACGTCCAAGAACTGAGCTCGAAATGCTCATCACTTATGCGTCGAAGAAGACGCATCTCGTCAGCTTCTACTGCAGGGTAAGGGCTGAACTTTTTGTCAGGCTAGAATCTTGTGTAATAATGATTTATGATCAAATATATAGTAAGAAGATTAGAGTATACAGCCGACTAGAAAGGCAGGCGGCAAGAGTCTCAGCTGGCCCTTAACAATCTGATCACTTCTACCCCGCACCAATTAGGACGCAAAAAATGCAAATGCTTGACACACGCGGCTTCTGCAAAACGATCTGACGAATGACAAAATTATGTAGGGCACCCAGTTTTGCCTCATGACTGTGATGTAACCTCCTCTCAAGCCCAAAAGCCTATTTGCCCTACATAACTACGTCATATTCCGTCCTCCGAATTCTGTTTTAGAGCGCTTACTATTTCTTCTCGTTGGTTTGAGACAATTTGTCTGAGCTACAACGATGAAGTCACAGTGAAGTTATTCATACTCACGTATGCAAGATTCGTTACTCTGTTGTCTATTTCTGAATAAGCCAGCGAATTTCGATAGTGATCTTTGATGCCGGGAGTCGTCATCGAGCGCAGCAATCTACCTTCTTATCCCTCATCAAGGTCGCACAATCCCTATCGGAGATCAAAGCAGACGAATCAACCATATTCCTCAAATCACATCTCAGTACCAGTGATGATCAGTCGTGGTTTCCTAGAAGAAGGCAAAAACAGGCAATCCGATAGTTGGAACGCCTGATACTTTTGCCTTGAAAAAGTAAGGACGTCGGAACCAAGCGTGCAGCGCTCACCGGTGGGCTGGGCTATGCTTATGCAAAGGTGCGCGCCACGGTATTCAGAACAACCAGTGAAGATCAATCGACGATTAGCCACGTCGCTTATTTATGTACTCTGAAGCACGAGCTGGTGCAACACAGCGGCTACTGGCCCGACAGCACATTACCTGCTTGATGCTTTACCTAAAACGTGCACAGGATTCACAAAATCTTCAAGCCACTATATACAATTGCCATGCTGATCTCGTTTTATTCCTTCATCGCTATCCGTACAGATGCATATACTGTATGCGCGTGCCAGTAGTGAATGTCTGATACTGCGAATCCGCATACTAACCTGTGTTGCGATCATGCTTAATGCGATCAAATAACAAACTCGACCGTACCATTTTCTACGTGACATAGGTTGTTGGAGCAGGCCTTTCACTGGCCATACATTAGATGATTCAATAAATTACTTCCTGTTCACCTGAAACGTGCTGACTGCGTGGCGATTCAACAGTTGAGGCAGTTTTACAGGGCCTAGGATTCGCCTTAGAATCCTAAAAAGGTGAGTCACTGGGATTTCTGGTGGCTGCTCTGGCGTTGATGCCTGGATAGCGCGCGTGCATATTGCACACCATTGCGCCAGCCGTGCGTGGGAGATGTGATGGGAGGAATATCCAGGGATAGCTCTCCAATGACGCTCGGATTTCTCACGGCACCCTATCATGGTCTTGGAATACGCGCCGAAGCACACATCGATATAATGGCGACAAATCAGTTTGAGACTCTTCGTGAATCGCACGCCCAAGCATCAACATGAATCCTTGAGTCAACTATGGATTCCCTTGACCAGGATGCACAGTAATTTCTCTTTGCATATCAAGGGCACCGATTATGTCCTTCCTACAGTTTTTATACATGCATGAGGAAGTCTGATCTTCCATTTTGCCGATTATGCCATCCTAACCCCCCAAGAAAGTGGTAGATCTAGGCCGCGGTTTTGATCTTGTCTACTATTCCTGCCTTACGCCTAGAACACACGGTACTAGACATAAGAGCTTGAGTCTGTGCAGTGAAGGCCAAGAGCTTAGCTTCGAGTGAGCATGAAACATACTAGCTATTTCACCGTTCGATGTTGATCATACACTTGGTCGACCAATGGTTCAGGACGTTTGCTCGCGTCGTACGCCCCAGCTTCATTGACAGTATAATGGGGCTGATGTCTGAAGGTAACCCCGAATCTTGCCCTTAGAAGACCGCCTTGCACCTGTTGTTCACCGTGTTAACTCATACGTACTGACTCCTACATCAATGATGGTGTTAGTATGTATTCAGACTATATGTAGCATTGCCATCGAGTTTTGGTCCCCGATTATGGCCATCACGTGCATTTGCTGGGCTGGAACTCAGTATCGATAGAAGCAACTGGAACAATACTCGCTAGGAGCTGATTTAGATTTCTCTGATCTGAGTATTGTACAAGTTGAAGGCGTTTCATTTACCTGGTGCTGGATCGAGAAGATAAAGCAACTGAGATTATGAGGTAATTGGAAAGCTGAAGACTTCTCCCGCTTTCTCGCCTTCACAGTAGCATCCTGAGACTCGACCCTTAACTGAAAGTGCAAAGCACACGCGAGTTGAACTCATCACTACCCCCTAGCCCGCATGTCTTCGCATAGGACTGCGAGAAATCGACCGCACAAGTTCCAACATCCTTGTCGCCCTCAACAAGGGTAGCATACGCCTGGCCATTGTTGTCGCTGCTCAGATCGGTCGTCTTCTTGCAGTCGTCGGGACCACGGCTGACCAGCTTGAGCGTACGTCCGCAGACACTGATGTCTTGATCGCAATACACTCCGTCCCAGGCAAGACCTGCAGCTGGCTGTGCGCCGCAGCCGCCGCCATTGCAGTCGTCGTGGACGGTGACAGAGTACTGGTCGAAGTTGCCGACGTTGCATGCGCCAGGAGCACACTGGTCTACGAAGACTGTGAGCTTATGGTGATAGAGTGAGGGACTGTGAGATACTTACTCTGGTGCCAGTGATCCACATACAGCCTGAAGTTGCTGGGATCACGCTTGTCAAGCTGGATACTGACGGGGTTGGCCAACGCCACGGTCGCAAGAGCGAACAGAGTTGAGAAGGTGGTTGTGGCGCGCATTTTGACGGATGTTTGATCTTCGGATAATGAAGTTGTCAGGTGAAGTGCTTAGATGTTTGTTGGTAGGGATATAGAATTGTTCGCAGACTGAAGCTGATGTTTTCTGTGATGCATGGAAAGAAGCACAGTGAAGCCCTCTTTATATGCAATCAGAGGCGACTATCATGACGTAAAAGTACACTTCATGCTCAATCGACGATATAATGGTTTGCCTGAAGTACGGTCTGCCTGAAGTGGAGTTGAGGTCGAGCAACGATGTAACTCGGGTTGAGGAGCAAAACGCTGCGGGCCACGATCAAGAGGTGCAGAGTGTAACCCTGCCCGATCGTACCACAAGCATCGTATCGTGGAGCAGAACATGGGGATCATGGTGTTTAGTTCGAGCACTAGCATTAGGCGGCATCAATCCTCTGAATAAGGCAGGTGAGTGTGCCAATTCATGCAGCTTTGCCAACTTTAGTTGAATAGGCCTCTCCTTAGCTGAAGCTTGGATATCTTATTTAAAGATCCTTCCTTGGTCGGTACCCAAAAAGCCTCGTGCTGTCTAATACATGTGAACATGAATCCTAAACATTTGCACAGCCTATTCTTTGTTGTCCAGATTGTCAACGAATACCCACTATTTCTAGACTTCAAAGACCTTGCACTATGTTCGTCTTGATCGCTGACTCGTTCATCGCAAGGCTGGATAAGCAACTGACGTGGATACTGTAACACTCACTTCAGATGGGAGGCCTTGTTCTAGAACCCTGTCGAAGGAACAATGTGATATTGCCAGGCACGTCATGGCCACAAATAGTCAGAAACGTGACCGCTTTCGGTGTCACCGTACGGATTGGTCAAATGATTTCTCCACGCTAAACCGTCGGACCGGCAAAGCGGGTGAGATAACCTCCGAAAAGATGGTATTCGTTGTGGCTATAAGATGGTATTGCGGCTACTAGTAGGACTAGCTGGACGCCAAGGCATACTTCGTTGCGGAAGGATTCCAGCATCGGCTGCCAATGCAATACAAATGACATACAGCCTCGTCTTACATGTTTTGGTTATAATCTACAAGGTGTGTGTATTGAGCCTCCTTCGGTCGTGTCGCCGAGTTGCGGAACCTAATTCTACGACACGGAGGTCAACTCCGATGATCCTGCGGCTGTAACGCTGGATCGTGATCTGCAAGGATGGGTCTGCACACGTCGGTGGCCTTAAAAGAGACAGAACTGCTGTTCCTGTATGCTACCGTCATCCAACCTTTTTAGAAGCTCTCCCTTCATGATTTCATCCACGTAGGCCTGGCCCATGAACAGGAATTTGTCGCCCCGGGGGCGCAGCACGTATGGTGTGTTACCCCCGTAAAGCACCACCACCATATCACCAGTGCGCATGCACTGGGGTCCGAGTCCGAAGGAACCATTTCGTGTCCGGAAGATGCGTCTCTTGTCACAGTACAAGTGGGCTTGTGTTTCATATGTTCTAAAAGCTGCATCATGCTCAAGTAGTGCATCGTGTCGGTTTCTTAAAGTGTTTATCAATGTCCAGAATGCGTCGTAAAACATTGCCTGCGAAGAGATATCCAGTTCATCGACCCATCTGATGATATGATCAACCACCACCGTACCTACTGTCAAGGTCCGAGCAAGCTTGCGTAGGTGAATCTCTGGATCAGAGTTCGCTGCGCGTGAGAGGTCATCAAATGCAAGCAGGAAAGGATGCGTTTGTTCGAGAGGACTATCAGCATCGAAACGCATGGTAGCTTGTAGTTCTACCACCGTGTCGAATTTCAATCCAGCGAGTAGAACTTCATTTGGCCGAGTTGAATAACCTAGATTGGCCATCTTGTTGGCCGCTGCGCTCCAAGGCCTGCCTTTTACCAGGTCTGGTATGCTAATTATATTTGCGGTATCATCCCATCGTGGTACGAAGGATGGCATGGTATCATATCCGTCGAAATCTTCCGAATGAGAGACATAAGCAAGGATGGCCAACCGTGAGAGTGTACGTATAGTGGCTAGCACTGTATCGGTGTAGACTTCCCCAACAGATTTGTTGTAATCTACCCTGATAGCTGCGACCTCGGTTTCCGACTTGACTAAGCCAAGCAAGCCGTAGACTTTATCGCGTGGATCTGTCGCTTCGAAATATCGATAACTTCTTAAAACATCCAGCAGTGATGGAGCTGCCATGTCTCGATACATGATGCTCGCACAATGGACATCAACGTCGTCTAGTGGATATACGACTGCCTCGACATGATAAACAAGCTCGGTGCCCTTATAGAAGATCCAGGTCGCGGCCATACCCACATCAGACCATGTCATCTCTTGTTCGCCCCAAAGCATTGTGGCGTTGCGTGCGAGACGGACTTCCTGAATGCACCAGACTCTTGAGAACCAAGGTCTGCCATACAAGGCTTGCAAACTATCACAAACAAGCTTAGAGAACATTTCGATGGGCACAATGACCTTGGTGAACTTGTCATAGCCATCTGGGTCTTCATGCTGGCGCTCGTAGTCCCTGCATGCGCTAGCAATCCGTGAGACACAGTCGGCAGCGATCGAGGCTTGTTGCAGCTCGTCGAGACCCAACCACACAACAACCCGCTCAGCCAGTCTATAGATGTCGCGCATCTGAGGCACTTGGTGGCTCTTCTCTTCCTGGTCAATTTGATTGATACATATTGCATCGGCCCAGATTATACGCGGCGACTCATGCAGCCGCAATCTTGAGAGCGCATTCGCAAGTGCGGAGCGAACTCGAAGCGGCGCGCCATTGCAAGATATTATCACAGTGGACTCTTGCGTGCCCCAAACGTATGAGAGCGATTCGAAAGGCGGCGCGTTGTCGAGGTCGAAAACATGGCATTCGCATTGTAGAGGCACCTCAACATTGTCTGCGGGGCATAACGAAAGTAGGCGTATTTTTCGCCCTGACAGAAGTCTTTGATTATACAGTGTTTGCTCGGGCATTTGAGCACGTAACGTAGAGTTTTCTGCATGTCAAAGAGTGGTGTTGGAATCGGAGGAATGCGCAATGACGCAGCGATTAACACTCACTACCTACCCCTGCATGTGTTCCTGGTTCTTCGCGCGTGTGTCCGGTAATAGGTTTTGTACCTTGTGCCAGATTGCGAACAACCCAGCGACGGCCACGTGGTTTACATGGAGAGCCAGATAGCCATATCTCTCGTGTTATGAGCCTGTCACATATGATTAAACATCGGTGTTGCCATGATGAAGTTCTTTCGATAGCTCAAAGAAGGGATTTTGCCTGCGGATAAGACTTCCACTGCCACAGCCACAAACCAGAATATAGACGAGAAGAGCAAAAACAGTGGTATACCGTCCTCCACAGCGGCCAGGAGCACAGCAACACGCACAGTCTCGACACGAATTCAAGAGTTCATCCCAGCCGCAACACCAACGCGCCACCCAGCAGCCTCGTCACAGCCAGATACAAGACCCATGCGTCCAGGCCTCCAGCACCGCGGCACAACAGCACGAACACGCTACATCGACATGTTGCTCAGCCTCGATGCCGTTCCCCTTTTCCGCAACATTGTGGCTTCCCTATCCATCTGAACCCTACTGGCCGGCTACATCGTCTTCCCCGCGATGTTCACCAAGCTGCAAAGCCACGAGACAGAAGGAGAAGGACACCGATCTCAAAGCCGCAGTGCTGCGGACAGTGCCGTATATCGCCGGCATAACGCACTAATAAAAGGCTCACTGTCTTGAATAGGTCCGAAGTGATACTTGATTATTGTTTCTTGGATCGGGTTTGATTCTCGTGACGTGGGGCGTTGCTGTAGTTGTACGTCGGAAGATGTGACAGACGTTGATTGGAATAGATACCTACCACATAAGCACGAAACATGAAATCTAAAGCTTTTTCTTTGTGACTTCCTTCCACGACCAACTCTGTAGGAACGCACATGTGCCTGCGTGAAGTCGTAGTAGTTGGAGTTGAATAGGAATTTGCCGTCTCAACCGGGAAGCCGAGGTGGCCTCGAAATTTCCGACGCCAATCTTCGCAACATGGCCACTGCTGGACCTTACCTACTTCCCCTTCACGACACGTATGGTATTGTAAATTTCCAGATGAATCCCCAAAGGTTATCATATATCCGCCGCGCCAAGACTTTCCACTCCGCACTCCGCACTCCGCACCCCGCGCTTCCCCAGCCTTGCCTCTCTTCCCTCAACCCCAAACTTCACGACCTGACCTCCCGTGCCCTCCCTCAGCTGACCACGCCCTCCCTCCACTTCCCCACTACTGCAACAATCGCCAGCGCAAAAAGGTCCCAAAAGATCCTCCTGTCGAGATTCAAGCCACAGTGTCTTTTTAATCTATCGCGTCTCCACTAGACGCGCTACCAGTAGCGACCCCGGTGCTTAATATGGAGACGCGGAACATGCTTGCGCGCGGCGAGCAGCGAGCAGAGAAGGGCCAAGAGGACAACGTCGCATGAACTTGATTTCAAATTGGATTGGAATACGTGTGAGGGACAATCAGAAGAATGGGGGGGGAAGGGCGGGTAGGTATATAGGGAGGTATCTACCTGTTGTTCACTTTTGAACTCCCATCTCTATAAACCCGGAAACAAAAAAAAAAAGGATCTTGTTGGCTGTGTTGAGAATTTTCAGACTGTTGAAGCTTGGGTACTGCACTGCGAGGATATCGACTACGAACGATTGTTTTCAATCCTTCCCTCTGGGGCAAAAGAACTCCGTCCCGTCGATATAAGAGGGCAACCCGCAACCTATTGCGCGAAAGGGGAAAGAAAAAAGCCCGAGGAAAGACACACACACCAACGACTGAACTGAAACCCTACCATCTCTACTACGACCATCTACCCAGCCATCGCCTGGAAAACCAATTTCCCAAACTCTCCCAAAAAAAAATAAAAAATGAAACTCCTCACCCTCCTCCCCCCAGCCCTCCTCTGCACCCTAACCACCGCCACCTCAGAAAACACCTCATCCTCCCAGCCCCCCTCCTCCCCACCGGCAGCCCCAGAAGCCGAGCCCACGCCCGCGGGCGCCCTGTGGACCGCAACCTGGACCTCCTCGACGCTCGCGCCATACACGCAGCACTGCCGCGCGCGCAGCACGTACACGGCGCGCATCTACGCGCTGCACGAACTGTACCCGGACCTCGAGGCGCAGGCGCCGCAGCTCAAAGTCTTCTACAACAAGCAGCACTACGCCGGGTCGTGGGGGGGCATCGACGTGCACGGCACGGGCCGCGAGCTCGTGCGCATGGACATGAGCGCGCTGCCGTACAAGGTGCGCGAGTGGCTGAAGAAAAACGGGAAGCAGAGGCACTACAGTGTGCAGGACAGCGAGGTGTTTTTTGCGCCGGGCGCGATTTATCCGATTCTGCCGCTGTGGGTCGACGAGGGCGACGAGGTGCAGCCCGAGTGTGAGGGCGTGCTGGAGGACTTGGAGAGGTACTCGAATGAGGTCAAGGATGGTGCTGTCGTGGGTAAGGTGCAGCATACGAAGACGGGGGATAAGGAGGTTAGGTTTTCAGTTGAGGCGTTGTTGGTGAAGGCGAGGGAGGGGGCCAAGGATGAGTTGTAGGGAGGGGTGGAAGTGAGCTGTGAGGGATTGGATGGGGCATTGGTGTTCTGGCGTTGGGGTTATGTTAAGTTTTTTTTTTCCACATGTAGACATTGAGGGCTTGTCATCACCCGTTTATTCAATACTTCAAGCCTCCTTCCCGTCCTCTTGCTCCTTCTTTCTTGCCAGTTCGGCCCGTGTCCTTTGCTCGCTCGTTGCATGCCCAATCGCAGCCCCCATGTTGAACAGAAAGATGACGACGAACAACAATCCCACGACCGCCAAGACTACCCCTACACTAACTATACTAAACACCACAAACACGTAACTCGCCCTCAGAAACGCGTAATTGTCCTCCAACTCCTTCAGCCCCGTCCCGACCTGCATTGCGCTCAACACCAGACTAAAGAACACAAACACGATGAGGATCCAGCTGAAGTTGCGCTGGAAGAAGACAACATAACGATTGTAGCCGTAGAGATAGCCCCGCACAAAATGCGTGAAGAAGAAACGTGTGCGGTAGATGGAGTTGATGCGACCGAGGCGCAGTTCACCGAATTGGTAGCGCTGGTTGACCTGCTGCAGCGTATTGATGTCGACATGGGAGTAGAAATCTGCAACAAAGCCTTTCCACCATGTCCACGTGATAAATGCTGGGAGCAGGGAGTGTTCATGCGCGAGTTTGAGGTCGAGCGGTGTGGTGACGAGCCAAATGTAGGAGACGAGCCAGCCGCATGCTGATTTGTGCAGGGAGGCATCGGCACAGAGGTGGTCGGTCCAGAATTCTGCGGAGAGCAGCCATTCGGGGATGGGTTTCAGGATGAGCTTGTTGGAGAATTTCAGGAGGTGCAAGTCCATTTGCTGGGTGTGTAGGATGTCAAAGGACAGCATTTTGTAGCGATGCAGCGGGCGTGCGCGCATAGGGCGGCCAGCCATCCATAGATGACCGTGGATTCTGTTCAACCGAAAAAGATCCAAATCGGCCTTGAGAAACTCGTCGATGGCATTGTTGGCTAGAACGACTTTATTGCCTCGTCCTGTTATGGTTGGCAATGATTCCAGGGCAGTCAGCGGCGTGACGGCAGATGCATCGACAACGGGCTGGGCGAGGCCATGGTTATGCGTTGAGATTGGGGACGACGAAGATGTGCTTGCGGTAGACCCAAGAGGTCGTGGAGCGAATGGCGGCTTGAGAGATGTAGTCTGTTGGGCGGTCAGGTAGGTAGTTGTGTATAGGGAGGCCTCAGGGAGTGGTCGTGGCATAGGTACATGTACTTACGACTTGCATGACCGGTTTCTCACCCATTCTGAAGGTCGAACGCGCAGAGCCCAACCAGTGCGTCCTCAGACATCGACTGCAGAAGACGATGCATGTCGCTGCGAGGTGACTGCGTGTGGCACGAGGCTGAAGCGCATCCGCACATGATGCGGCGATGCACGCGACTCAGCTGGACGCGGGAGCTAGGCACCTAGGCAAGCGGTGGGGGCGGCAACGGCTCATTCTTGGCTTGTGGCTGAAGCAACACTTTATTCAGTGATTCGGTAACTCAGAATTTATACAACCACCATACAACCACCATACAGCTCAGACGCAGCATGACATGTGTGAGTAACGGGTGTAGCATAGTATACCACGGAGAAGCCGCAAATATTCCTCACTAATTACATTATCGAACTGGCACTCAACGCCTTCTAATGCAGTTTTGGATATCTCATCGTCGTCTTCGCATGCACAACATCACTTGCAGTAATTTGCCGGAAAGCTGCCCTTTACGCCATTAATCTCGCCCTCCCACCAATCCTGGGAGCTCTGTGTCTTTTTCACCACACGGATACGGTCACCCTCTCTGAAAGAGAGATCCCCTACTGTGTGGCTATCGAAGTCGTACATGGCGGTGACGTACTCGGGTTGGAATGACCCAATCTTCTTCGGCGGCGGTGGAGGGGGTGGCTTTTTCTTGCCTACCGCTGGGTTAGGGGAATATGCTGGAGAGGCTATCGCGAGGTTTGAGGCAAGTCTACCAAAGTAATCATTGCCATTGGTTCCATTCGAGTGTGAAGATGCCTGTGACGTTGACGAGGCGCGTCGGCCATACGAGTCCAGCCCGGGTGTGAGATGCGGCGAGCTGGATGGTATGCGCGGTTTGCTGGCGTTGAGGGCGCCAATGGACGGCTTGCTGGACAGGTTGAGGGGAGGGCCGTTCTCGGCGGGGGATGACAGTGTGGAGGAGGGTCTCGGTCTGCCGGTGACAGTAGGAACACTGTCATTGCTGCTCACTCTTCGACCAGGCATGACTTTGTTCCGAATCCCCAGCCCAGTCAATGTCTCGCCCTTGTCTGGCAGTCTCATGGGCTGGTGTATGGCCTTGCCAGATTTCAACAAGCTGGAGCCCTGCTCGAGTTCCTTGCGCAATGGGGTGAAGTTGCCGTCCCATTCGGGTATGACCTCTTCTGGTTCTGGCGGGGGGTCGGGGAATCCTTGTTCGTGGGAATACTGGTGCAGGACGGTGTATAGGTTGCCGATGAGATTGTTCTGGAGGACAATCTGGTTTGTGAGCAAGTGCGGCAGGATGGAGAAGGTGGCTGCGTTCAGGCGCGGCAGTCGATCTCGAAGGTTTTCGTCGGCGAGCTGGTATGCATGCGTGGAGCGCTCCAGGTCCATTTCATGCTTGGCCAGTGCTGTGTTCTCTCGCTCAGACCGGGTAGCCTTCTTCTGGAGGGCCTCGCAGCGGCTTTTGTAGCGTTCGTAGTCGACCTGCAAGCAATGGTCAGCAGGAGCAGACTGAGGCTCCTCGATGCCGCACACACCTTTGCGTCTTCTCGCTTCTTGATGGCCTTCTCCATGGGCTTCAACGCATCCCTCGCGAGCTTGGCGGGCACAATGAGCTTCCGGTCAATGTCCTTGACTTCCTCCATCATGTCCGTCTTGAGCTCGGAAAAGGCGTCCTGGAGCCCGTGGATGCGGTCGAGTGTTGCGTGTGGGGTCTCGGCAGCGACATGGTTGGTGTTGGTGCCCTCCCCGCCCAGAGGCTTGAAGATGGTGTACAGGCCCTCGACAGTGGCCAGCTGGTGGTTGAGGATGTTGGTCCACGCGTCACGCCATTGCTTCGCGGAAGCCTCGAGCTTGCAGGGAGTCAGTGGGCGAGAGGTCGGGCGCGGGCATGAGCATGGCAGTCGAGGACCCCACTACCGAGTGTGTGCGCGGCCCTCGACCTACACCAAGCACAGCAGCCGGGGCGGCAGTCTACGCACCTTCTCGAGCATGGCCTGCGAATCATTGAAGTCGTGCAGCATGGCCTCGACATCGGCTTCGTTGGGCGTGCGCGTAAGAAAGCGGCCCGTTATGCGTTGCATGCGCTGCATCTTTGCCGGACGTCCGCAATGGCGGGCGAGGTGGGCGTGCACGCGTGTACCGGTAGGCGGGCAAGGAGAGAGAGTGAGATCAAGATAGAAATCCTGGGTAGTCAGAAAGCGTGTAATGCTGAGGCACTAGCGGTGGCTGTGCCCTGACGCGCAGCGGGAATAGCAAGCAAGCCCAGTGGTGACAAGGCCGGGACTTGGGAGGGGGACGGGGGGGGGAGGGGATGTGGCAGCGGGCCCCACGTCTCATCAGTCCAGCCAGCAGCGGGCAACACGAGAACGCGCATGGATGGGGCGGCACGACGGCAGGCTTACCACTGTACCAGGCGGGCCAGCGTAAACTTGAAGTCGAGGGCGGAACAGGGGCAGAGGACGCGCAATCCGCGAGCCGAGTTTCCAGTCCCTTAAGACTTCAGTCTTCGGGTCAGCAAGCCGAAGGAGGGCTACTTGCTGCCACAGGGTGCTCGCTACCGGGCAGAGTCACGTGACTGCGCGAGAAGGCCGGCGCGTCACCGTCACGCCTCGCCTCCGCAGTCGTCCTCATCCACGTCCTGCATGCCCACCACTCCCACCACTCCCACCACACCGCGCCCGAATGACTGCTCCCTCACGCGGCACCCAGCACCCTCACCCCCACCTGCACCTGCACCAGCACGCCAGCGCCATCGCTGCATCCCAGGCCTCGCAAAACACCGCGCCCGTCGCTGAATTCCGCTGTCTCTTCACCCACGATGTCAGGCGGAAGCAGAAGAGGTGGCAGGATGGCTTCCTCAAATTCCACTCCTTCAACAACCGCGTCATGGTCTACGACCAGGCCCGCAACTTCCTCGGCGACACCTACTACAAGGACGGCAACGAGCTGCACGAGGGCGACGAGCTGAACCTCGACAAGGGCGTCATGATAGAAGTCGCCGAGGCGCTGGGAGTCACGCAGACAGACTTGACCGCCTTGTTAGAAAGGCGGCCCAAGGAACCACCACCACGCCCGGCTGCCGCTTCCCAGCCCCGGCCATTCCAGCGCCCCGCATCGGTCGCACCCGCCAATCCACAACGCCATGCTTCTCAGCTGCGGCACAAATCTTTGAACACACTGCTGGGGACTCCAAAAGGTCCTATAGGAAAAGCTCAGCTAGCCAAGTCGCCATACGAAACCCGGCAAGAGAAAGAGAATGACGTTGTCGAGGGGAGAGCCTCAAAGAGACAGAAGATTGTACAAAGTGCTCCTGCGTGGCGAGCTTCCAGTCCTGTTGAAGAACCGAGTCCCATTCCGAAGAAAAGCGCGGTACCCGTTTCGGGACATGTCGATGCGAGAGCCACAAGACCGCCTGCCAAGTTTATCCCACCAAGCGCCGCAGTCATTATCATCGACTCGGAGCCAGAGACTTTGCCAGCCATAACTTCAGACGTCACACTGCCGGGTACGCCTCCTCGGGTCAGCGAAGCGCGGTCGCGTCCTATAGCTCCCGCACATTCTGCTATCCCTACTGTCACCGAACGAGCGCAAGTGCATACACCTAGAATACCCCGTGGCAAAATGCCAGTGCCCCACGTCAAAGCAGCAGAAACCCCAAGACAATCAGCACCTACATCGTCGCCCCCGGTGAGCGCTACGAATCGTCTAGAAAATGTGGATCTAGCCGTACAGCCGTCACGGCCTTCCGCCAAGGAAGCCGCACCTCTATCGTCTCTGCCTCGAGATCCCCGGGTCAAGTCATTGCGCCTCTCTGTCGGTGTAAAGAGAGGAACATTGCTATGTCAAGCCCTGCCACAGCAAAGGACTCGAGCTCGCGAAGATTCACAGGCGAGGAGATCCCGCGACACTTCACGATCGGCCGGTAAGGAAATGTCACCAGTTTTGTTGCAATCCAGCGGGAAATCATCGCGGAAAATGACACCCACATCGAGCACCGTAGAAAGAGGTACAAGACACAAACGGGAAAGGTCCCCAGTCAAGGATGGTGTCCCGAGGAAGCGTGCAAGAGTACCTCGATCGCCGCCCCGAGTCTCTCCAGACGTGGATGACGATCTAGCAGTGGTACATGGACTGATGGATCAGCAGCTTTTAGTCCTTTCTCCACCAGTATCAGAGTCCGAAGCACATTCTGCAGTAGAGAACACAACGCCCCTCAACAATTCTAGCGCAATTAATTCAGCTGCGAGGAAGGACTCTGAAGAAAAACAAAAGCTTCCTTCCAAAAGAAAACCGATACAAGCCGCACATACAAAGAAGAACTCTGAAGGCGTCATAGGCTCGACGTCCAACCTGCCAAAGCACACTTCCGCACCCACAGTTCACGCGACCTTGCCTACGCCAATCCTGGAGCCCCCAGCGCTCCTTTCTAGAGGTATCTCTCCGGCTCATTCTGAAGCTTCGGAGACAAGATCACGGACTGGCTCGACCTCGCCAGGTAAGAAAGCCCTGTCAACCGGCGGCTTTCGCAAGAAGCCCAGTCGCGCCACAAAGCAGGCCAGTCCAGCATTACGCCCACCCGAGATCCCTCCGCAATCGCTGCGTCATGAGACTGTTGCCCTACCGCCACATCCGCTGCGGGCTAATAGAAAGGGCCCGCTGATGAGCACTACCGAGCTTGCGGCCCTGCTGCAGGAGCCAGTGAGGAAGCAACAAGACACAAACGATCCTTTTGAGGATGAGGCCTCTGGCAAAGGCAAATCGCCCACCCGTAACTTCAGACGCGTGAGAAGCGAGAACGATGCGCCAATCCCAAGCACAGCTGAAAACTGGGAGAAGCGTAATCTGCCCAAACTCCCAAGCGATACGACGAACGTCACAGAGCCGGACACGAGTTCTACAATTGTAGTTGGAGCGAAAGAGCCACCCAAGAAAAGACCCAACGCCCTCTCGGCCTTGATCAAGAAAACAGATCCAAGACGCAAATTGCAGCGCACGCAGAGCCTAAGCGTAGACACGGCGAACATGCAATCCCCAACAGAGACTGACCCCGTCAGTCCCGTGGTTGACCAGGACATTGGGCCCTGGAGTACTGATGCTTTTGATCTGTTTGACTGGAGGCCGCCCGGGCGCGGCGCTCTTGATTCCGCCGCGTAGAAGCCAAGTCTTTGTGGTGTTTTGAGTAGCATCTTTGACGTTTATTTTATGAAGCCCGGGTTTTTAGCATAGCACGTCCTACGAAGGTCAACGATTGGAAATTCCAAAAGTTCAAAGTTCAAATCATAACAAATGCCATCTTGCGTACATATCTCTCTCCCTTCCTTTCCACTCCATCAACGTGAGAATTGGTATTCGGCGCCAGTGCACTTTCCCCCCCCCTGCGCTAGGTATGCATCCGCGGCATACCTACCGACTTTGCCGGCACTTTCAACCCACGGGACTCCATCTCAAAGACTCTCGCATGGGCAGCCCAATTTGTAATCCAAAGCAGGCGTGAAACTTGCACCAGTGAATCGACGTGACGTGCCAGCAAGTGCGCACAGTATACCCCATGCATCATCCTAACCCCGTCCTCGTCCCTCCAAGCTCCCAGCGAACAGTAAAAACAAGCCCCAGGAGCGGAACCATCTTCATTGTGTCTGCGAGCAGCCAGACAAGCTTCCCCTGCCCCTTCACCTTCACTAGAAATACATGCATATTTCCCTTCTCGCGCACCTTCCCGGCCATGCGTCGCGCCAGGAACGTGATTTTTCCCCCCTTCCTCGAGACAGCTAAATCCGTCTACACGGGCCTCGTCTCGTGCACGTTAACAGCGCCCTGTAGGTCTCCCTGCGATGGTGTCCGGGCGTCGATCGATGCTTCGGTAGTAATGAATTCCATAACGAAAGGAACAAAAAGAAAGAGAGAGCAAAAAAAATCAAACATCGTATTCCCTGTTCCTAATAGCGGTACGGTACCGAGTCCGTGATTCTTATCAAGGATATCAAACACATCTCAACAACGAAGCACAAAATCACGGTTATGCTTATGCTTGCTGCTTGAGGTAGACTCACACACACCATGAATCTCTCTCTACCAGAACAAAGAAATCACACCCACCGCGGTCCCACGGCCAGTACAGTATCGGTAAGCAAGAGCCTTGGCCCTTAGGTATGGCTGGCTGGCTAGTGAGTAGTGAGATGAGACGTGCCTCCTAAAACCTTTTCGTATGGATATTACACCACACATATCCGCATACCACACATATCCGCACCCATCATACCCATCGTACCTAACCCCTCCTCCCCTCCCCCGTTCCTCACCTAAGCTTACTACTCCTACAACTCGTGACTTTTGAACTACATACATACATACATACTTACATACATACATAGATAGTCCCTCACGATTCACTACAAGAAGCCAGGCAAGGTGCTAAGAAATCACCCAACCTTCCCCCCCTTTCCCCTTCACCTTCCCCCTTTCCCCTTCACCTTCCCCCTTTCACCTTTCACCTTTCCCCTTTTCTCCTCCGCCCTGTGCAGGCAGGCAGTGAAAATAGACCGCATATTTGATGTTTGATGTTTGATGTTTGATGTTTGATGTTTTGGCAGGCAGGAAAGGAAAGGACCAGGGACCAGGGACCAGATATCAGAGAGTGCGGTACCGGTAGGGGTAGGGGTGGGAGGGGGGGATTCGCTCTGGTTAGGGGGTTTCTGCCTCTGCATCTCCATCTCCGTCTCCATCTGCATCTCCATCTCCATCTCCATCTGCATCTGCATCTCCCACCTGACTCGTTTCCATTACCGGTATGCATAATGCGGGGAGAAATACTTTACCTACTTTAACCACATACAACCATGGCAACGGCGCAGGACGACAAGAGATCATGCATGTATGTACAAGTCGTGAATCCTTTCTCATTCTGCTAATATAAAGCAGCGCTATACAAGATGAGGCGGCGTTACCCCACAAACGCCAAATGAACAAAAGGGTTCAACGACAGCGACCTCGAACACTTCAACGGTCGCTGCTGGGTGTACAAGCGGAGAAAGAATGGCGCAAGTAAAACCACTAAACTAGGCCAGACCCGATCTGTGACGCCGCATAGATTACCACGACGCCTTCAGTTCCCCAAAATTTTGAACGTCTCATCATGCAGTCTTGGTCTGCTTCTTCGCCGTGCCGATATGCGTGTTGTGGACTTTCGTTGCGAACTTGAGACTGGTGATGGTCTCTTGCAGATGCGCTTGCAGTGGGCTGACCATGACAAACATGAGGGTCTTGGAGTTACCACCAAGAGAGTATTGGAGGAGGTAGGTCAGCTATGGGCATGTCAGTATAAAGATAATCTTGGGGAATAATTGAGAAACATACCTTGGAGTTCCTGTAGGGGATGTGTGCATTCTCCTTGGCTGAACCAAGAGCATTGATGACGTCTCCCAGACAACTCAGACTCTTATTGATGTTCTGTGTCTCCTTCAATCGCGCACCCTCGACCTTGGAGTGTTCCAATCTTTCTGAACCGGCAAGATCAACGAGGTTGAGTGTGCCTTCGCTCCTCTCACCAGTAATCTCGTTGTTGCCAATAAGCCTCAAAATGAAAACCGAATGACTCCGACTCGATCGCATGTTGGCCTTGGTAGCGGCCACCGTTCTGTTCTTGCTCGCTGTTTCAAGCAGTTCTTCGACACGATGAGGACCATCAAGCATCACGCTGACTGCATTCTCAATGTGGGTCTGCTTCTTTGCTGCATCATGCCTGACCTCGACCTTCTTCTTGTCCAGATCCTCTGAGCGACCGAGGAGATCATTGTAGGTTTCGTTGTAGACCTCAATGAAGGATCCCTCCATTGTGTATCGCCAGCCCTTTTCTTGCAACCTTTGTGCCTCATCCCAGATTTGTGCCGTGGCACGGGGTATCATGCCATCGGCTGATGACATGGTAAATGTCTTTCCAGATCCGGTCTGGCCATAGCAGAAGATGCATACGTTGTAGCCGTCGAGAGCGCTTTGTACGAGTTGGCTGATCTCCTCGAACACCTCACCATTTTGAGAGGTCGGGCCAAATACACGGTCATAGGAGTATGAATATGCGGCGGTGATATCCTTCCCTGTGGCGCTTTGCTTGCTGGGTCCGACAATCGACACTTCTTTGCTATCTGTATCGTTGTCGGGAAACGAGATCTGTGCTGGATCTGTTTCAGTGTCGTGCGGTGGCCGCACACGACACATGACTCTGATGTTGCCTTTGAGCTCTTGCACTTGATTGAAGAGTTTCCGTCGCAGTGTCTCTTCTTGTCGAAGTTTCTCGTGTGCTCGCCCGGCTGCGTCAATTGCCTCTTGCATTCGGCGATGCAAATCATTGAAAGCCTGTGATTGTGCCTGACTGTCTGACTCGAGGAAGTCGATCTTCTCCCTCATAGCCTTGTTCGCCGCATCTAGTGTCAGATGATTCGTTGTCGCTTCAGTGAGCTGTGTCTGTAGCCCGGTCTTGATATTCCGTTCGCGATCGAGTTCTGCTTTGACATTGGTCAATTCTCCCTGCACGAGTTGTGCCTCGCGTTG
Organism: Coniothyrium glycines; assembly: GCA_025742365.1. Classification (NCBI taxonomy): domain Eukaryota; kingdom Fungi; phylum Ascomycota; class Dothideomycetes; order Pleosporales; family Coniothyriaceae; genus Coniothyrium; species Coniothyrium glycines. The sequence continues at coordinate 118,877 of JAMXIJ010000031.1, forward strand.
CTTAGCATCGGCTTCGAGCGCCGCCATGCGTAGCTTGGAGCCGTATTCGGTCTCAATTCGTTGTGCCTCTTGCATCTGTCTGCTACGCTCCGCTTCCGTATCGGCATTCAGCTTCTTCTGTAGCCCGGCGAGTTCTTCGCTGTGGTCTTTGAGTAATTTATTGATACGCTCCTCCATCTCCTTGCGGGTCTTGTTCTCCACTTCCTCTTTTTCTCTTTGCATCTGGTCTATTTCCTTCCTGTGTCGAAATTGGAGCTCTTCGGTTTCGTTACGGAGTTTTCGGCGCAGGTCATCGAGCTCGAATGAGTGCTTCTGTTCAGTCATTCCCATCTCGAGCTTGACCGTCTTGAGACAGCTGCGAGTGTCGTCAAGCTCCGACTCCAAACCTTTGTTCACGACCTCCAATCGCGCTCGGATCGCTTCGAGTTCAGTTACTACATGATGTACGTCAGCTTTGACCATGGAAACTCTTGAGGCTCGTCTTATTCTGCCATACCTCGACTTTGCAGTTGCTGAATCGACTCCTTGTAGTCTGTCGCCTGCCGGACATCGCCCTCCATCTTTTCCTTGAACATGCGGAAATCACGCTCCATGGCTTCCATGCGTTCGTTGTAAAAGTCTGGACAGCGATCGTTAGTAAATCTGTTTAGGAAGGGTGCTGGCTTTCGCGGAGTGGTCGACATGGGCCGATAAGGCGTCAAATCAAACGTTTGCTGCCGTATCGACGTCGGAGTGGGTACAGGAAGTTGAGACTGAGACTTTTTGGGCTTGAAAAATGAGTTCGCCTCCTTGTCAGAAGCCATACCGTGCCCAAGGAAATTGTCGCGAGCGTCTGCCCTCGGTGCGGCCAAGGTGAGCGCGCCTACAAGAGAGCAGATGTGTTCGCAAGCGCTTTCGCTGGGCTCTTCCATGACAGGTGTGGTCGAGCGTATATACGAGGGGGACGAGATCATACGGGCAGTCGATATAGGAGGTCTTCTTTGAGAGGGTACACTGAGAGAGTTTGGGCGCTTCTTCAGGGCTGGGGCTGCCCTCTTGGCTACTCTCAGGCTTTCTGAGGGGTTTGTAGAGATATGAAATGGTTGCACACCTTTACGTTCAACCTCGTCACTGTCGTCATCCTCCTCGCGTTGTTTCGCGGCGGTAGCGGGTCGCGATCCCTGCTGGTAGGACTTGCTCCGAGCATGGCCGTTGTACTGCCCGTAGGCAGACTTGGGCCTTGCATTGCCACTTGCAGTGCGTGGACCAGCTCCCACGCTACCACCTAGAGTCGACGCAGAAGAGTACTTGTTGGTCACTTTCGAGTTCAGGCGCGATGTCGATGCGCCTAGAGGTCGCCCGACAGCGCTCTTCACACTGGTTGCTATGGCTCGGGTTGACGGCGGCGCAGCCAGCTTGCTGATGGGCTCACCAGCCCGATCTGCCAGTGTCTTCCGTTGCTTGGCCGCCGGCTCAGGCACTGGAGCGGTTAGCCATACGTCCGGCTCAGTATGTATAGTGATGGGAAGTTTACAGCCGGAGGGCTTGTGCTTGGTGGTCGTAGGCGGCAACATGGCACTGCGCGCGTTCATTCCGGACTCATGCAATTCGTTGAGGGCGCGTGGTGGCGAGACGATCTGGGAGGAGTATGACTTTGGCTGGAGAAGACCGGAACGCTTCATGACGCCCTGTGTATGTCGGGTCAATCGTGCGTACATAGACTGCGGCGTGGCTACGTACAATGTTCTCGATACCACTATCCATTGTGGCGTCGGTCAATCAAGCAAAGCAGGAAGAGAAGCGAAACCAGCAAGACACGCCCCGTCCCAGCAAACCGCACAAAGACGATGTCGCAGATGGTGGTGGTGATGCTGCGGAGTGCCGTGTTGCTTTGTTTGGACGTAAACAGAGGGCAGGCGCATCCGCGATCCCTGTCGCCCCCAACATCAACGCGGCTAGTTGCCTGGGGCGTGCACTTCTCCACCACTCCGCTCTCGACTGCATGTTCCTACGACATCCGCGTATGCTTGTGCTTGTGCCATGGCTTTGCATGTTCTGTAATATTCAACCAAGATCAACGAATACATGAAGGAGTGAAGCCTGGCTAGACTCCCCAGCGACATCCCGCCTCCGACCCGCCCTCCCAACAAGTAAGACCCCGTCGCGCCTCTCCAACCTACCAGATTCTCAACGGCAAACACAGTACGCCCGGAGCTCAGCCCGCTTCACTGCCGACTTTTGTGCGGCTCGACACGGCGAGTTGGGGGGGGGGGGGGGGTAGAGAATTCGCTCATGTGGTTATTGACTTACTGACTTACTGAAAGAAGGGTAGATGAGTAGAAGCAGAGACTCGACTCGCGATGTAAGGGTAAGGAGTGATACTGATAACTGCAAATTTTTATCAGAGGAGGAAGGGAGGAAAGAAAGAGAAAAAGTCACAAGGCGGGGAGCTAGGGAATCGTGCTGGACTTGGAGCGAAGAAGAGTGTAAGTATCGTGATTCCATGCCATGCATTTATTGTGGGTGTGGGTGGGTATCTATATGCCTTGCTGATGCTATGTTCCCAAAACGCCAATTTTCTTATGCATGAACTCGTGATCATCTAGGTAGCATTTTCGTCGTCGTCCGTCTTCTAATTCTATCAGGCTGCAACTCTTCTGTAACGCCATGATCTTTGTTCTCAAGATGGAGAATTTGGTGAAGCACCTCGACAATGCAGTGTATTTGACAAGAGGAAGCAGAGACAGGAAGCGAGGTCGCCCGTTTGTCCAGGTCAAAGGACGTATGTGCTATACTTGTTTTACGAAAGCTATCTGCTGTTAGCAAAGCGTGGCCCGAAACACATACTGCTGAATGGCTTACTGGCATCGATCTGCACCACTTGTGGAAGAGCGAGGCGCACTTTATTTCTGTATAGTGCCGGCTGACTTCTTTGGAGAGGGTTTCCCTCAAAGTAGACAGTCTCCAGCTCTTCCTTGTCACGCAGCTCCCGCTCGATCTCGCCAAAGTCGCTCAACTTGCAATTGCTGGCCCAGAACTCGGTGAGATGGGTCAAGCCTTCAAGGCCGGTGAGGTGCTCGATTGGGTTCGCGCTGATGTCGATGACATTCAATTTTTTGTTGTTTTCGAGACCGGACAGTTCTGTGAGGAGGTTGTGGCTGATGTGCAGCTCCTCGAGGTTTGCTAATCTTTCGAGGCCGGTGATGGAGCGCAAACGGTTGGACTGTATGCTTAGAATCTTGAGGTTTGAGAGCGTGTCTAGTCCTTTGATTTCGGTGATCTTGTTCTTGCCCAGCCACAACTCCTCCAAACCAGTCAGTGTTTCTAGACCCTGAATATCACGCACGCGATTTGCGCCAAGCTCAATTTGACGCAGGTTCGTGAGACCTTCGAGGTTCTCGATGGTGCTGATCTTGTTCTGAACAAAATACAGGTCTTTCAGCTTTTTAAGATGATTTAGCCTCTTGAGATGTTTGATCTTGTTGAAGGAGAGGTCTAGCGACGTGAGTTCGGTAAAGGCATCGAGGCCTTTGATGTGAGCGATGAGGTTATCATATAGATCGAGTTCGGTGAGGGTAGGTGCGACTTCTTCGGGTACGACGATGGCTTCGATACGGTTCTGGCGAAGACAAAGGCGCTGTGGAGGTTAGCCTAGCCACTCACGTGTTCCAAGTGTGTGGACCGACCTTCATCTGCTTGAATCGCTCGAGACGGAGGGAGGTCATGTCTGCGATTTTGCAGTGCACCAGTTCGATCTCGTCCTCGTCCTCGGGCGTATCATCCAACAGGTCCTCATCGGCCGGAAGTTGTTCTGGTGGCGGTCCGTCGTCGTCTGACACTTCGGGATCGCTCACCACTTCCGCATGTGGATCTCGTGGTCCGTCACTCGGCGTCATCTTGTCTAACCTCAGTTTTCCGTCCCAGCCGTTGCTGTCTCGCGGCTTGTGGTCTTCCTTGTCCCCGTTGTGCGTCTCTGTCGCGTCTGTCGCGGTCGTGGTCGCGGTCGCGGGGTCGCGCTTTTCGGGCGGGGCAGATGTGTTATCCGTCATGGTCGCGTGAGGCGAGTCGGTATGACTCTAGCAAGAGAATTCAATATTTGAAGTTGGTTATATAGACACCAAACAGACTCCAGGCAGCAGCTTGAGGTGGGGACAGTGCTTTGATTGATCAGGAAGTAATGTCTTCGAGGGGAGCTGAGCTCTGACCACGCAAGCACCAGCTGCCAGGGTCCAGCCGATGACGATCATTGAAGCATGACATTGTCGACACCGGGTGTGCGGGCTTGTCTGCTTGGTCCATTTCTTTTACTTTTTGTCTGCATGCTTCACTGCACTTTGTAGTTGGTTTGCTCGGCGTAAGATCAGGTACTGGTTATGAGTGTCACAAAGTCATGCCTAAGAACGGAGTGAAGCACCGCCATCCATCTGTTTGCTGTCATGACCCTGTACGAGCCTCATCGTACCTGTTGATGTTGACACTATGATTCAGAGAGGAAATGCGTGGAAAAGCAAATATATGGCTGAGGTGGGGTGTTCGAGAATTGTTGTACAAAGGCTGCCACCTCGCTTTTACCAGCCAAGCGACACCGTTCTGAAGCATGTCTTGAACACGCGGCTAGGCGTGAACTGAGTTGCAGACTGCAGTACTACATGCACAGGTACATACATACATAGCTACATCAGCAATGCAAAACCAGGATATGATCTAACTATGGCCTGCGCCCAAACGCATCGGGACCTTGCTTGCTCAAGCAACGCAGAGCGGAGAATACTATGTCGCGTCGAGCACACCCTCGCAGATTCGACGTTGGGGCTCGTGACATTTCCTACATGGATGGGAGGCACGGAGGCTGCACGATCGGCGCGGGATGACCTCGACGTGCGACGGGCCGCTCTGCACAGCACTCGCCACACTGTGAAACGCGAGCAGGCTTTGGCATGTGACAGTTGAGAAGAACGAGTCTTTTGGTGCGGCGCTGCGACGACGCTGATCACTATGCCGGCGCGCTGTTTGGCAAGGCCCCAGGGACGCCCGAAGCAGGGCCAGGAAGCAGGATAATGCTGGACGCTGTGCTGGGATGTTGCGGCAGAAGTGCATCTGGTGGCACGGATGGTGGTGAATGTGATATGTCGCCCGATAGGTGCTAGGTAGGTTGGCTGGCCCGTGCGTCGCTTCTCCGGGCGGCTAATGGACATTGGAGAGTCTGGCTGCACGTCTGTGGCTGCACGAACGGCCGGCCGGTCCCCTAAGCTTACTGTGAAGCTGGTCGACGAGACACACCAGACTTCCATGATGCTTCCATCCTCTGCGGCCTGGATATACTGATGCAGATGAGGGGCAACGCGCTCTGCGCATGTATGCAACGGGCTATCAGACCGCCGCTGAGACAGGTAGAGTGGCTTGGGACGCCACGGTGCTGTGCGACGCGCTTGCGAGGTGACGGGCAAAAGCAGACTATTGGCTGGCCCGACGACGAACCCACTCGCCATGGTAGCCACGGTAGCGTTGCAACTTGCAGTCGAGTGAATGTCCCGACTCCCAGAGCCTGGCCGCTGCTGGGCGACCGCTGGCGCTAGGCCGGTTCGGGGCTAGAGGCCAATGGGGGTGGCCGTCCGCATACCGTAACCATTGTATGCTGTAGCCCCAGCCAGACGTGCAGGCCGCAGCCAGCAGGCCCGCCGGTGGCAGTCTTCTGCCCCCATCCTGTCCTGTCTATCGACCATCGAGCCCCCCTTCCCCCGGTGCTGCCCGTAGAGCGCGGTGTCGGAGGTGCGCTTGGTCGTGCCTTGACCGTGCCTTGATCGTGCGCAGGGTCGCGCGTCGCGCGTCAGCGCAGGCGGACGGGTGCTGGTCAGTGGTGGAGCCATTGGCGGTGGTGACGGTCAAAGACGGCGTCTCATTTCCGCCCGCGTTAGCGAACCAGCCTCGTCCCAAGCACTGATCCAAGCTCCCCCTACCCGTCCACCTCTTCCCTCGACCCTCCCCGACCCAGCGCGACTTCCCCATCTGCGCGACGCTGCGACCGCGACTCCCATCTCGCGCATCCTCGCCCCCCAACTGCGCCCGTGCCGAGCTGACCCTCCGCCGCCTGCCTGGCACGCTGCGACTAGCGCCCGACCGACCCTCCCATCCTCCGCGCCCTCAGCGCCCTCACCACCCACCGCCCACGAGGCTGCCCGCTGCTCCCACGCGACCGCTCTCACCTTGCCCGCCGCCGCCTGTCCCTCCACCGCCCTCCACCGCCCTCCAGCCCCAGCTGCCTCCCTCTGCGCCGCCCGCCACGGCCGCCCACCGCGCCGCCATGAGCACCCAGCCTGCGCCCGTGTCTGCTGCTGACACCGCACCACACTCGTCGCCCGAGAAGACTGCCTCCGGCCAGCCCAACGGCGCCGGTATGTAGCTTGCCCGCCCCCCTCGTCATGCTGGCAACCACCTGGCTACCCCCTGGCTACCACCTCCAAACACTCACTGACCAACTCTAGCCGCTCCCTCAGGCACCTTCCTCGACTACGAGACAATCATTAGCCCACCCACAGACGCCCAAGCTCAAAGCCCGGCTGCTGCAGCTGGCCAAGGAAGCTCAAAGCAGAAGGCGCCGCTGCTGAATGTCCCGCGATCGGCATCGCAATCCAACGAGACGCAGACACCAAACACGGGCCTCAGTGGAGTAACCGCCGCAGACGCTGAAAGCATAGGGCGCGCCTCCAAGCACTCGAAGCGCAGCTTCATGGGCAAGCGGAGGGCCGAGAGCGCGGCGAGCAGTGGCCGCTCACAACAGCGCGCCGTCACCTCGGAGAAGTCTGAACAGCCGCCTGCCACGCCCACTGCAAACCGCGCCGGCTCAACCAGGAGCAAGACAAGGAAGACTGGTGGCTTCCTCGCATGCCTGCCTTGTTTCGCACCAAAGGAGTCTCGCATCGCCCAAGACACTACGCCCCAAGAGAACGTCAAGCAAGCGCAGAAGATACCTACAGGACGGACCTCGCAGTCGACGCCTGTTAAGAAGCAGGAGCCGAATCCCATCGCACCGCCCGCCAAGGAGCTGGACGAGAAAGCCGGCGCTCCAGCGCAACCCACCAACAGTGATGGCGCCGCAGAGCGACCCGCAGCTGAGAATCACCCACAAATCGTGACCAGAAGCTCGTCCAAGAGACAAGCCGAACAGGCGTCAGCTCCCCTGCCCGGCACCCTGCAGACTGGACATCCGCAAATAAGCATCACCAATCCCACGCCCGGCACTACCCCTGTACTCCCGAGACCCTCGGTCGACCAACAACGCATCATCGAAGACCAGACCGAGGAGCAGAAACAGATCGACAATGATATCGAGATGAAGGATGTGCCATTGTCCAAAGACGACGTCCACCAGGAAGGCGAGGACCAGAATGCAGCTGATGCGTCCGATCACCCCAAGGTGGACCTCCCGCCCCCACCTCCTCTAGTAGAAAGACAACATGCTGTACAAGACCAAAGAACAGACATTTCAGAACCGTCTGATCAGCAGAAGTACCTGCTTGGCCCAATTGCACCACGATTCAAGGGGAAAAAGTGCTTGGTACTCGACCTAGATGAGACTCTGGTTCACAGCAGCTTTAAGGTGTGTATTCTGTAAGAAGAATCAAGCTGTCACTCACACTAACCCGATCAGATACTGCATCAAGCCGATTTCACCATTCCAGTAGAAATTGAAGGTCAATACCACAATGTCTACGTCATCAAGCGACCGGGCGTCGACCAATTTATGAAGAGGGTCGGCGAGCTGTATGAGGTTGTTGTGTTTACTGCCTCCGTCTCAAAGGTACCAAGTGCATGTGTTGGAGCAAAGACGGAAACTGACCATTGCAGTACGGCGATCCACTACTTGATCAACTCGACATCCACGGTGTTGTGCACCACAGGTTGTTCCGCGAGAGCTGCTACAACCACCAGGGCAATTATGTCAAGGTATGATGGAACGGTCCACACGACGACGATGATTTCATGCTCACTTTCTATGACAGGATCTCTCACAAATTGGCCGGGACCTCAAGGACACCATCATCATCGACAACTCGCCTACTTCCTACATCTTCCATCCCCAGCATGCTGTCCCGATCAGCAGTTGGTTTTCCGACGCGCATGACAATGAACTCCTGGATCTTATTCCTGTGCTAGAAGACCTTGCTGGCAACCAAGTCAGCGATGTCAGTTTGGTGCTGGATGTTGCATTATGAGCGATTTGAAGATACCCCGCATGCAAGCGTTGTTGACTTCTATACCTACTATATCTTCGGGACAGACGCCGGGCAGCGTTGCTCTCGGCGGTTTGGACTGTACTTTGTAATCATGTTGTAATCTGCAGAAGAGGCGGGCCACCACGGGCAGTTTTCCAGGTCGACACGATCGATGGCCCGTGAGTGCGCGACAATGGACGCAGGGTCCCAGGGCGTTGCCTCGAATGCACAAAATCAGGAGACAGGTTCGCACGGATGGAGTCGATATTGGCGCGATGGCTACAAAAAGAGCAGTAATATTACCTACCTAGGCATTCCCCATCGCTACTCACCACCATCTCCTTTGTACACTTTCCTTGGCATAGCATTGCTGGCGAGCACAAGAAGCATCCTGCGTTTTGGGTTCACTCGTTGAGCGAGCATGGTGCATTTCGTTTCCCCTCTTGTGTTTTTTTTTCTTAGTTGTTGGAGACATGGGGACCGTGGACGTGTTTTTGAGCTCTGTTGATATGTGGGGTGACAGGGAGAGAAAGTAGTGAATATACAAGGTGTAATCAAGCAGCGTGTGCGTTATGATGGTCGTGAAGGGAAAGAATGGTGTATCCGCAATCTTATCTTCTCCGTGCTCTCTCTCTCATGTCGATGTCGAGATTGAGACGGTTCGCGCGACGATGACGTTGGGTGCTCCACAGCAAAGTCGGAGTCTTGGCGGTTCACATGCTGGCATGGGTGTGGGAGCTGGGAGGCATGACTCGCACGACCACTCACAGCCTCAACCGCCCAAAGCGACCGCGACCACACGACAAAGCCTGGGGGCTGCAGTGAATTACGTCGAAGCTGCCACGTGCTGCGACGCTCCACTCCAGGACAGCCACCGCGCCGGCTCTGCTCTCTGCCAGCATTATCCTTCGCCGCACTGCTCTCTGCCAGCATTACCCTTCGCCGCACTGCTCATCCTCCCGCCAGCCCATATTTGATCAACGTCTGCATGGCCCGGTGACACAACGCCCGCCCACCTGCCGTAGCTGAGCAACGTCTGTCATGGAGAAGTACAGCCAGTTCCGCGACAAAGGTATCGACTTGGCGGCCGAGAGCCTCCTTCGCCGCGCTATTGTGAAGCTGACGGCAACATGCAGGCACCGCGATAGCGCCTTTCCTCCCTGTCCCGCCCCCGCCCACGAGCTTCCTCTCAGTGCCGCTGCAGCTGTTCCTCGTCTCCCTGCGCACGCCGTTTCTGCTGTTCTTCTCCGTCTTCTACTTTGTCATCCTGGAATGGATACCTGCGGGCACAGCCGTCAAATACGCCGTGCTATGGATTTTGCTCGGCATCCCCGGTGTGTGGTGGGTCGATCTACAGGTGGACGGCGTGAAGAGAGGGTGAGGCCGCACAGATGAGGTGCATCCAAGCATGTGCTAATCATTGAGCGATAGACAGCTGCGCCAATCCTCCAATCTTCCCAAACCCGGCACCATCATCGCGTCCTCCTTCACCTCCCCGCTTGACCCCCTCTACCTCGCCGGGATCTTCCAACCCATTTTCACCCGCTCCTATCCACACACGCGCCTCGTCGAGCGCATCACCCTGCTTCGCGCCATCTTGCTCGCCTTCTCCCCTCCCGCCCTGGCCCCGCCACCTACTGCCAACCTGGTGACTCTCAAGCACCTCACAGACGCCAACCCCAATAAGATAATCTGCGTCTTCCCCGAGACTACTACCACAAACGGACGCGGTATTTTGCCACTGAGTCCCAGCCTTCTAAGCGCAGGAGGCAACACCAAGATCTACCCTGTGAACCTCCGCTACACGCCCCAAGACTGCACCACTCCCGTCCCGGGCGGCTATCTCGGCTACTACTGGCGGCTGCTGGGGAAGCCTACCCACCAGATGCGTGTACGCATTGGTTTCCGCCTCTACAACTCAACCACCCAAGACTCCCCTGCCAAGAATGGCGCCGCAAAAGCAGACAAGGCGTCAGCGACGGGATACGACACAAACATTTTCGACCACCCCGATTTCCGCACGGGCAACGACGAGCTCGCCGCGAGTCATGGGGGCATGGATGTCGATACTGGCGGCGAGGTCAGCGCCCAAGAGCAAAAAGTGCTCGATCGCGTGGGCGAGGATCTCGCGAGGCTGGGGCGCGTGAAGCGCGTTGGATTGGATGTGCAGGATAAAATCGAGTTTCTCAAGGTATGGGGGAGTAGACGGCGGTGATGTGAAGTAGAGGAAGTAGAGGAAAAAGAAGAAGAAGAAGAAGTCGTCAAAAATTCAGCACTCATGCAATGCAGGATGCGTTTTTGTGCCGTTGTAAAACGGTCATGTTCCCCGCTGAGATGATCGCTGCAGTTGTACAATGTAGAGAAGTACATGTAGTCAGAGACGGACGCCATCGAGATATGTATTAAAGGGCAGGGTGTATCATACTATACCGTGAATACCTCACCGTGTCTCCCATTTTTTCCAATCTTGTGTTTTTTTACTTTATTGTTGTTGTTGTTGTTGTTGTTGTTGTTTTTGCCTTGTATCTCCTCCCTGTTTTTTTTCTCTGTGGTATTTCCTATTCTCTATTCTCTATTCTCTATTCTCTATTCTCTATTCTCTATTCTCTATTCTCTATTCTCTATTCTCTATTCTCTATTCTCTATTCTCTATTCTCTATTCTCTATTCTCTATTCTCTATTCTCTATTCTCTATTCTCTATTCTCTATTCTCTATTCTCTATTCTCTATTCTCTATTCTCTATTCTCTATTCTCTATTCTCTATTCTCTATTCTCTATTCTCTATTCTCTATTCTCTATTCTCTATTCTCTATTCTCTATTCTCTATTCTCTATTCTCTATTCCCATGTCTATTCTCTATTCTATATCTATATCCATATCCCATGTCTATGTCACATCCCTCGCACCCCGTCCTTTTCCTTTCCCTCCCCTTGCTACCGCTTGGAGGCGGTATATTTACTACCTACCACACTTTATCCTTTCCATGTCCTACTTGCTACTCCCCATGTCCCACGCTATATACTACCCCACGCTTTCCGCTCTTCCTATTATTATATAACATAACATTTCCATTCCCATCCCCAGCAGAGCACTAGAATTATATACGTGCGTATATCTATTACAATACACAAAATGCGAGAGACAGAGAGAGAGAGAGAGACGTAGGTTAGTAGTGTGTTAAGGTGTGTTTAAATGTGTCAAGGATACGATACGATACGATACGATCGGCTACGATACATCATGGAAGCAGCAAGCAGCGAACAAGTACAGATACGCTTATTCGGTGCTGTCTGCTGTCTGCTGTTGTGCACGAGACAAGGCAAGACAAGGAAAGAGAAGGATCTCGTGCCTTGATTTAGATTCTGTCTGCTCTCGCTCATGTTCAATACTGGTTTTTGGTATTTTTTTTTTTAAATATAGCATGTTGTTTCTAGCTAGTGATGAAAGAAAAATACTCCAACAGTGGCAATGATAACCTCAAAATTTCATAGAGACAATAAAGTCAGCGAAAAGCATGCATGGCCAAAGCCTTTTTGTTTCTCCACCAACGCCGGATTCTCATGCTCTCTATTACTCCAACGCCAAGCCAGGCTGATCCATACACGAAGTATCTACCTAGAACTTCACGGCCGCCTCGCCGTTGACCGCCATATCAGCAACGCCATTCGTTATACCCTCGGCGGCCAGCCCGTTCTTCGGGCCAGATTGGTACTCGTTTGTAATCTCCTCCAGCATGCCCGCGCTCGCAGCCACGAAGCCTAGATATGGACGACTCGGGTCCAAGACGCGGGAGAGGTACTCGGGGTGGAATTGCACGCCCACAAACCATGGGTGGTCTTTGATCTCAATAATCTCCATCCTGACGCCTGCCTCGTCTTTGCCAACAAAGGTGAGACCGCCTTGCTCAAGGCGCTCGATATAGCTAGGGTTGACCTCGTAGCGGTGGCGATGACGTTCGAGGATCTCGGTCTTGCCCGCGTACAAGGCGCGCAGACGTGAGAAGTCGCTCCCTGGCTGGAAGAGAGTTGGGCGTAGGCCTAGACGCATGGAAGCGCCCATTGTGGTCTTGTCGACCTCGGGCATGAACATGATGAGCTTGTTTGCAGCGTCGCCGTTAAACTCCTCGGATGTGGCGTCCGTGATGCCGCAGACGTTGCGCGCATACTCGATGACGGCGATTTGCATGCCCAGGCAGATACCAAGGTAAGGCTTTTTATTCTCTCGCGCCCATTTGGCCGCGGCGATCATGCCTTCGGTGGCGCGCTGGCCAAAGCCACCAGGTACAAGGATACCTGAAGCTTTGACGACTTCGTGCCAGGCATTGTGGAATTTGGCGGGGTCCGAGTTTTGGCACTTGGGCTCGAGATGGTCCGAGTCTACCCACCGAATGTCAAGTCTCTTTCGGCACCGCATCGTGGCGTGCTCGAGAGATTTGATGACGGATAGGTACGAGTCCTGCAACTCGACGTACTTACCCACAAGCGCAATGGTCACGGCGTCGTAGTATCTGGTATCGTGGCCAGTGAGCGACTGCCATTGCGCCCATGTGCTGTGTCCCTTTTTGACCATTGTGTCTGTAATGTTGACCTTGTCGAGGGCGAGGAACTGGCGGACCATAGGGATCAATTGTTGTTGCTCAAGCAGCATGGGGACTTGGTAGATGGATGGCATATCCTTGACAACCAGAACTTGCTCGGTTTCGACCTGACAGAAGTGCGCGATTTTCTCCACGGCTGAGGCTTCGAGTTCGCGCTCGCAGCGGCAGGCAATCTGTCAAGTATCAGACAATGAAATGAAATGTGCTCCATTTTGCCATGATAAGACGCACCAAATCCGGGATCAGACCATTACTCCGAACCGCCTTGATCGCCTGCTGTGTGGGCTTCGTCTTCTGTTCCCCGTGGATGACAGGCACATACGAGACATGGATCTGCATGAAGTTGTTCCTGCCCGCACGTCTCCTTAACTGGCTCATTGCCTCAACGAAGGGCATGCTCTCGATGTCGCCAACTGTGCCTCCCAACTCAATTATGCAAACATCTGGCTCCTCGCCAGAGTCATCCACAGGTATCCGCGCGACCTTCTCGATCCAGTCTTGGATGGCATCGGTGATGTGGGGGACAACCTGGACGGTCTTGCCCAGGTAGTCACCCTTGCGCTCGCGCTCAATGACATGCTGGTAGATTTTGCCCGTGGTGATGTTGTTGTTGCGGGTGAGGGTGATGTTGAGGTAGCGCTCGTAGTTGCCGAGATCGAGGTCGACTTCGCCGCCGTCAGAGAGGACGAAGACTTCGCCATGCCTGCAGGTGATTAGTAGTGGATGAATTGCGCTGGTGGTCAGCGTACTCCTTGGGGTTCATAGTGCCGGCATCGACATTGAGGTACGGGTCCACCTTGATCGATGAGACGTGCCCGGGAGTCAGTAGGCGCGGCAACGCGTATCATGTGCTGCACTTATCTTGAGTCCAATCGTCTTGAGGAGCAGACCTGTAGAGGAGGCTATGACGCGTCATAAGCAGCAGAAACCCTTCGCCTACAGCATTTTACCTACCGATGATGCCCTGCATGTATGCGTTAGTTGTTACACTCGACGACTCCCACGGCTTCCCCACCCCATGAACTTACCTTCCCCACGCCGCTAATGACACCACCAGAAACGAGCACGTACTTCATGATTGCTTGCTTTGGGTGCCGTCGTTGCTTGTGGGGAAGGGGAGAGAGAGAGAAGCCTCGACAAGATTTCACAGCGCGTTCAAGAAAATCAAAGTAGCGCGCCTGGTGGGGCACCCTGAACTGCGGGACTAGGTACCATACCCAGTAGCGCCGCGAGGCTGCGCTTCCCACCGTGCCAATGCAGGATTCGTGGATGCTCCGTCTTGTTTCGAAAATTCCTGTCATATTTTTGCACGGCTTTACTATCGGCAGAATACAAGCTAACAAATGGTATCGTGCGTTTTCATGCCTAGCTAAGTTCAAATGCGTGACACCGCAACCACCACGCTCAAGCCAGTTGCTGTGTCTGCTGTACGCAGACCATGGGAAAAAACCCCCGACCGCCTGCGGGCCAAAAGAGAGATGACTATGAATCATGATGTCGTCAAGATGCTCAATGAATATACGCGAATGATGCTTCGGATATATCGAATAGAAGATACGCCGCTCGCTGTTGAAAATGATCATGTTGGGAAAACTCTGCTAGGGATAGGTATTAATGGACGCTTATAATTAGTCCCTCCGACGTCGTTTCGTCTCTTCGTCTTCTGCGTTATCGTGCTCCTGGCTCGCAGTCAGTCGTTTGCGAGCCAGGGCCTTTTCGTTGCCCTTCTTGACTTGAATGTTGCACCCTTGTAGTTTGAGTGCGCGAGTGAGGGCACTACTTGGGCGCATTCCAGGAAAGTCTTTTGCCGTGTACACAGTAAATACGTCGCTGAGTACTTCTGTGAGTATGGGCGAAAACCCTCCAACGTGCAGGTTCATGGGGTCGATGCGCATCAACACAAAACGCAGACGATATTTGCCGTGTGTTCGGCAAGACAGATCTGGGAAGCAGAAGAAACAACCTTCCACGTCATGCTCGTCTTTTGCGACCGATGGCGATGCAACGAGCTGACCCATCAGTCTTCGTGTCGTTCTGCGATCGGGCTGAATGAGTGCAGTCTCCTCGTTGGTCCCTTCGGCATTCCACAGCGTACAGTGGACCACGTTGAGCGAATAGCGCAGCTCTTCTTGTTCCGCAGCACCAGTCTTGGGATCGGTGACGAGTAGCTGTATGATAGGTGGCGGATCAATCACTCGCCGGTCACGTTCTCCGAATCCGCAAGCACGGGCAGCGATCGGTTGCTGTCGGACACGCAACTCATAATTCAGGTTCCTGCAAGTGATTTATTAGCCGGATCTGGATGCCCCTAATTGAGCTCAAGGAATGCCTACAGCTGCTCGTTGTACACAGGCTGAGGTATCGAACCTGGTAGTGGAACTGTTCGAGCTGGTTTCCGGGACAAGGGCGCAGCAGGTGCTGGTTCGGGCCCAGGCACCGACCCCAAGGGAGCAGCGATGGAGCCGCGGTGTGAATGTGGATGAGAGCCCACGGACCCGCGGAATGGAGTACTGCTTGACGCGTAGCTTGGCGTGTAGCCAGGTGACGGAAGTGGGGCATAACCTCTTTGCTGTGCATGCTCCACGGGCGATGCAAGGGACGAGTACGGCTGCTCGTGGTGAGGATGATGTTGAATGTGGCGATGGTCTTCGTACGTGTAGCGTTGCTCGGCTAGTCGTCTGGGCCCTCTGCCATCGTACTCTGACCGTGGCGAGATTGGAGGTCCATAATGTTGTGGGGAAAAGGGCGGGTCTGAGCGTGGTGGCGTGTATGGATTTGAATGTTGTTGAAGTAGCTTGTCAACGGGAGCGGCTGGCCGGTGTTGCGTTGCTGGTTGATGGCGATAGTCGTGTCGTGAAGGCAGACCGGCGTGGATGGAGGGCAGATGATTGATGGGAGACCGGTATTGGTGGTCCGACCGTGGTGGTACAGCGTTAGGCGGGATTTCTAGCGGTTTGAGCGAGTCAAGCGGGGGTAGTCGTCGGTGAGGATAGTCATGAAAGCCAGGCGGCGAGAAGACGGGGAGCTTTTGAGTCTCCGTCATGTCTGAAGGTGGGCGAGAGGTACTTGTCAGAGGGAGTGACGGCGGCGGAGGAGGTGGAGGTGGTTGGGACATGCGTGTATTATTATTTGCCTGGGCCCAGGACAACACGATGCACGAAGCCGCATTGGGAACACCACTTGTGTTCAGTTCGGAGGCTCTTCAGTCAAATTGGGAGCGCCAGGGAGTCGTGCAGTGTTGGACAGAACGTCAGGAATGCGGGCACTGCCTCGAGTGTGGCGGCGCGGGTAGGTTTATAGTTCAAAGTGCCCTTGTAGCAACCCTGCCCGTATCTGGATCGCCAGCAGCCAGATCGCCGTTTTGTATGCTTGAAATCAGCAACGTCGACGTTCAAGGTGGAGGCGCTCAGACGCCTTAAAACAACGGTCGCCCGGGAAGAGGATAGGATGCAGACGGGGGTGGGCCCGCAGTACCCTGTTCAGTCGCAAGCCTCACGCCAACCGTCCAGCAGCAGCCCGGCTCGGAGCATAAAATAGGCGGCCAGGTCAGCGATTAAGTGCAGCGATTAACAATGCTAGATGTGTGGATCCGAATGCTTGGCGACTATGGTAGTCCCCCAGATTCTGACGTCGGCTGGAGCGAAATGATATTGCACGTCCGGGAGATGGACACGGGGCGACTGGCGCTGTGTGGAAAGAACAGGTCGCAATGTTGATGAAAGTCCCAGGGCTATGCCGGACTAGTGGGCTGCATGTGTTGCAGCGGAATCCACAGTCTCTTTGACCGACGCTGGGTGGGTTGTGCATGCAGCAGCGGCAGCGGCAGCAGCAGCGGCAGCAGTAGCAGCAATAGCAGCAATAGCAGCAGCAGTAGCAAGTCGCAGCGGCAGTAGCAGCCCTGCGGGCGTGAAATACCTATTGCTCCGAGCAAGTCCTCTTTGGTGGTGCAGCGGGCGAGGGAGTTGTCTCGAGCTCGCTGCACGCTGGCTTCAGTGTATTTTTCGTGGGGCGTGACGGAATAGGGTCAGGGCCGGGTAAAAGAGAGACAAACATCATCGTCTGGGTTGCGCAGACAGATCTGTTTCGAATCAGTCTGGGCCAGGGTGTTGCACACTGTAACCGGGCAGCAGCCAATATGGGGCAATCTGCTAGATTGCCATCGTAACTCGGTCGACGGGGAGCGTTTGACGGAGGTAGCATCGCGAAGGGTGCGCCGAGGCCCTGCGTTGCTGCGAGGGCGGGATGGCAGCGGTAGGCATCCAGATGGGGCCGAGTGGCTCGAACAGTGCGCCCGCAGGTCACGACTCACAGCCTACAGGTGTGCGATGGGTGGATGGCCCATGGGATGGATCATGGATGGCACGGCTTTTGGGAGCTGGTCTACTATCTAGCGTGGGCAGCAGGGTGGGTGCAGCGCGACGGGGGCAGACGGTAGACGCCAGTCTCCCGAGTTCGCTTCAGGGCCTTCAGGGTGTCGAGCAACAAAAGGAGCTGGGAGTGTGCCAATCGAGACGTCTTAGAGTCTGGACTCTAGTGCGCGGCTAAAGGCAATCATTGCCTGTATGGAGAGTCGAGAGTCGAGAGTCGAGACATTGTCCCATTGGCGAGGCGAGAAGTGGCAGGCGGCGGCGGGCCAGTTGCGGTGTGTGATGGCCAGGGCGCGCGTTAGCTGGCTGCACACTACACTGCACACTACAACACTGCACAGCGGACTGGGCTCGCCGCTAGCACGCCAGCATCATGTCCCTGTCGCGCTGTTTTCCTGAATCCAGGTGTGTGGATATGACTGCGCAACTTGGGCAACGGTCTCATGCACCCGTCTGTCCGCACATGAGACGCCCCCTTTGCTAGCCTGGCTGCCGGCTGCCGGCTGCCGGCTACGGGCACGGCCGCCATGGTCGATTGTGGCGTGCGCTTCCCAGCCAGCGGCGGACGAGGAAGACTCAAGAGTCAAGACTCAAGACTCAAGAGCAGCAATGCGGCAATGCAGCATGAAGAAGCAACGCGCGGACGGGCGTCATGTCATGCGTTTGGGAGAGTCTGGACAGCCTGGCCGGGTCCTGGTTGGGTCCTTGTCGCTCCCGCTACAGGCTGCGAAGGTGCCAGGAGATTGAAAGGCAGCATCATGGCATGGGATCAGCAGATGCCGGAGCAGCATATGCTCCCAAGAATCAAGGTTGATACAGTACTATACCAGTAGTAAGTACAATGTTAGGTACATACATGTACCTATCTCTATCTGGGTGGCCGCTGGCGCTTTCGGCATTTCTTGCACGCCGCCCAGCAAAGGACCTCTGAGCCGGTGTGCCTTGCCGCTTCGGGACGGGCCACTGCAAAAGGTGCTTGTGCAACCGAGGGGGGGAGATGTCGAGCAGCGGGCAGCGAGCAAGAGCAGCGGGCAGTCGCCAGGCCCTTTTGCGTCCTGGCGAGTGACGAGTGACGACTGGGCCTGAGGTGCAAAGAAGGTGTGGTTGGACTGGGCACTAACAGCGACAGGCGACAGCGGACGAGCAAGGCACCGCTGGCACCGCTGGCACCTGCCGTTCCAGGGCCGCCGCTGCTGCTCCACCTCCAGCAGGCGTGCAGGCCAGGCAGGCGCCCTGCTCAGTCCTGCCACTGCCTGCCTCCTGCGGCCGGCCTCCTGCCTCCTAGTAGTCCTACCCAGTCCTGCGAGTCTGCACAGTGCAGACTGCGACAGTCGACTCCTGCCACGGCCCAGCTGCCAGCATGAATCTCCGTCGCCACTCGCCCTCGCCCACCTGAGACCTCCCGCCGCCCTCTTTCGCCTGTCTCCGCGCCCGCTGACAGGTCGCCATTGCCCGCCCATCCCAGCGCGATCTGCACCCTCTCCCCATTTGTCCCAATCCAGTGCGCGGCCTGCAGCCATGCCTTCCAAGGCTACTCGTTTTGGGAACTACACGGGTGCGTCCCTCCCCAAGGTGGCCTCACACCGTACACGCCCACCCGCCTCCTGCGCCCTGCTCGGCATTTCATGACCCAAGGCTACACGTATCCACTGTGCAGCCTGTGTGCCCGTGTCTGTGTGTGTGTGCTGACCCGCGCTCGCCAGACTACAGTGGCGTCGCCAAAGCCGGTGGCTCTGCAAGTCACGTTCCCGACCCCCGCCTGCTCCAGCTCGTCTCGCTGATCCCAGCCCTCTTCACCGCCAAGACCTGTCTCGACATCGGCTGTAATGCGGGAGGCGTCTCGTGCCAACTCGGTAAGTGCAGGAAGGATACCCCGGCCTGCCACGCAACCGAATATCACTCTCTCCATTCGATATTGATGAGCCCACAGCGCTCAACTTTCAAGCCGCCTCCGTCGTTGGCGTCGACAAAGACGCAAAGCTGGTCGCCCAAGCCCAGAAACTGCTAGCCCTCCGTGCTTCTCGCGTGCGCCCTGCCACAACCCACTCGCTCCGCCAGTGCGAATACTACCCTATATCAGCTGTCCTTTCGCACGGTTATCGCATTGAACCGGAGCAACAAATCTCGCCCACCACCGCTGCATCGGTGCCAACGCTCCCACGTTGGCCCCCCGTCCGATTCCACACGGCCGACTGGGTCACGTCCGACAACCAGCATCTCACTGGTCCCTATCATGTAATCCTGGCTTTGTCGGTCATCAAGTGGATTCACCTCGAACATCTTGATCCTGGTCTGCTGGACTTCTTCGCCAAATGCTCCTCTGCCCTTGCACAGGGCGGTTATCTCATCATCGAGTTGCAGACCTGGGACTCTTATGAAAAAGCCGTCCGTCCAAATGCCGCTCCACATTTAGCTGACAATCTCCGTTTACTTCAGTACCGTCCAGAGACCTCGTTCGACGACCTCTTGGCTAAGCAAGGATTGCACCTCTCAAACTCGACAAATGTGCTACCGCGCCGTCTTAACGTGTATCGCAAAGCTTGACAATCTCGCAGGATGATGCCCTGTCAACAAATACCATAGGTATCCCGTGTACCACAGCTTGGACGCTTTCTTCTTCATGCCTACTACCACTGGTTTCTATGCAAGGCCGCAGAAACGCACGTGCTACATGACAAGGTATGCATTGTGCTCCTTCTGGTTGTGCTACTGCCTATGCTTTGGCCGGTGACATTTGAGCATACAAGTCTTGACCACTTACCGGTATTCCTTGTGGGCAGAAAGCTCGATCAGAAGATTCATGGGTAGATGCTGCAGCATTCACATGGTCAGGGCGCCTTTTCGGCAGTTCTGCATTACCTGCCCTGGCCAGGCGCCCTTAATCAATCTCTGTTTCTTCACGCCGTTACGGTAAAGCCCAAAATGCTAGATCGGAAACCTTGCTTCAAATTATCCATCACTTATCGAGAGGCGGGGCTCGGAATGATCCGAACCTCCGCTATTGCCTGCGCTGTCTCAAATATACCATTATTACCGTCGTGCATCTCATACATGCCCCAGATTTTTATGAGAAGCCTAACATGACCCAGGTAATTTCGAAACAGCCCAGTCTCCGCAAATAGTGCGCAGTCCGGTGTTACATCGAGCATGGATCAGGGCACGAACATAGGTAACAATTGCAATCAGTCGGCCATCGTCCACCGAGTTGCAAATGTCCTTGCCGGAGCAAAATGTCTGATTGGCCAAGCTTTTACCAGCGATGCGGTAAACCCCACAGGGCTCATCCTTGTACTACGATCTACATCGCCTCCCCTTACCTACCAGTTCTTTACGTCCTCAAAGTCGTACGATTCGCAGAAAAGACAAAACACTAAATGTGGCTCTGCAAGCGAACGTGATGGACAACGTACGTGCATATCTTCACAAAGATGTATCGCGATCGGCACGGAGCTCGATCGAGGACTCACTTTCCAGACCCATTATTTGACTCTGGTACGCAATTTCCATAGGTACAATCCGTGGCCGTGCAAGCAGGTTGGTTGCCAGCGATGACAGGCCGTCTATGGACTCGTATACCATCAATTTACGTTGCACCTTTTTGTTCAGAAGGACATTTATCGTAGACGTTGCAGAAGTCTATGGAGCGATACTAATGCCGCCTGTAAATGTGGGATGATGTGCATGCAGTTGAAGCACACGAGCGGCATGAGACTACCATGCCGTCACGCTGAACCATGCACATGTGAGATTTGGATATACTAGCTGACATGTGACGAGTTGCAGAGGAAAGTAAATTGACCAGATCTGTTAGATCCTTGCAATTCCGATAATGCTTTACATACAGCGGACCAACCCAACATACCTTTGTGCGCATGCGCACGCAATGCAGTCCATCACTACTGGAATTTCGATTTCTGATTTCGCATTAGGTACTCATGGAGACGCCGACAACCGGAGTCGTCGGAGACATCAGCCCTCGTCTTGTTTTGCACAGTACGCGACGTCTCTTGAGGTCTCGGGATAGAAGTCATGCTTTAATAACACGAGCCGTTCCGCGTGACCGCGACCGCATCACCTCGTTCCCTGCCGTTCTTCTGGCATTCAGGAGTCATGTGTGTGTGTGTGTGTGTGTGTGTGTGTGTGTGTGTGTGTGTGGATGTGTTTGTGCGTGTGTGTGTGTCTCTCTCTCTCTGAAGGGCACTTTCTTACTCTTGTTGCAATCCGCAGGTGGTCTTGGCATCGAGTCCAAGGATCCACCGCGGAACCGAAGCCGAGGATCATCGGAGCGGCGCCGAACTCGACTCTTCAGAAGTATCAAGGTGAACATGAAAATACATTGGGTGTCCATGATGTTGTACCAACCAGTCTCTTGGGTTTCCACGACTCGTCACCCAGATGACTCTATTAATCACATCCACAATCTTCATTCAGATATACGTGGAATGCGAATACCTACTTTGCAGCCCTGTGCTGTGCTGCTCGCGAAAAGCTGGTTTTTGGGGAGCCGTGTCGCCAGCCCCAAACTGTACCAGTACAGTACGGTAAGCCCCATGTCCGAAACAAAATAAACTTTTTGATACGAAGAAGATGGACGCAGCCTACCGGTATCGGACTGGGACGAGGAAGTGAGGTCGAAATAAGCTTCAAGCTTCATCGTACCGCGGAATCAAAGGTGATGGGTACCTCTTTGCATCGTTTGGCATACATATATACATACATAGCTACATATGTACCTAGGTAAACATTTGGATGGCTACGTGTTCCATGCGTTACGGGGGATGGACATGCCATTTGCATGCTACGACGTTGAACAGCGATACCCTAGGTAGGAAGTCTTGCCAGTGTTGCAAACGAACAACGCAGCAGTACCGGCAAAAGCATGTGTTACAAGTGCGACTGCGAAATTGCATGTTTTTTTTGGGGGGGGGGGGAGGGGAATACGCAATGCTGCCCAATTGCGCGCCGACGTTACTCAGATTGTTCATGCGTGGGGGGGGATCCTGGGTGGGTGTGTCGCCGAAGTAGGTACGTAGACACTGGTTGTAATTTGTGGTGGAGGGGTTGACGAACAAAAGGCTGCAGGTTGCGCACACGATGGACCAAGGCAGGTACCAGTTTCCGTCACGTCAGCCACCGCCGTGACATGTCTACCTAGTCCGGTCTACCGTACCTATTCTGACAACGTTGGAACTTGGAAGTCTTGCCCGAATCCTGCGCGATCACGTTCACGTTGACTTGCAAGGCCCCCATCGCATCTGTCGCCACAAAGGATCGGTTTCGTGCATGGGAGGTGCATGCAGCAGAACGCCCTTGGGAACGCACGGCACGGTATCTGTGGTTCTGTTGTTCCACCAGCCAGCACATCACTGCTGGCCACAAACGCTTCCACGGCATAAGGTAGTCAGCGAGCCAGCGCCCATGCAACCGCTTCTGCAACTCGTCTGGGAGGCAGGCCGGCCACGAGGAACGACCTGTCCACGTATCCACGTATCCACGTAGCGGGGCGCCGGTGCACTTTTCTGCTGCAGCTCACCGCGCCTTGCTGGCGGCCCGGCCTCATCGCACTTCGAGATGCCGCACGATGCTCGGCGGCAGCAGCAGCAGCAGCAGCAGCAGCAGCAGCAGCAGCACAGAGGGCGAACCATACCTGGCTGCCCGGCCATGCGTGCTCACTGCTGTGGCGCGAACGCTCAGCTTGAATGGTTCGGCGACACCTGCGAGCTGCATGCGGACAGCCAAGGACCAGCGCGCTTTGTTGCGACCACCGCCTGTGTCTAATATCGTACACAGACGGGCAGACATTATCTAGAATGCCGCGGGCGCCAGTGCAACTCGCCCTCTAGGCTCTGTCCTTACCCGCGTCTTGCATCTTGCAAGTGAGGCGCCGACGGCCCAGCGACATCAAAGCTCTCTCAGTCTCGCGTCAACATCATCCTCGCCGCTCGCCCGCTCAGGCCAGGCAAGGCAACCCGAACTCTCAGTAGCGTCTCTCGAGGTAAGCACCGACGCCGTGCACGGAATCTGTGCATTCGAGGGCATCGCCATCCTGCTGCAGATCTGGTGGATGGTAATTTGGCGCCCTGCCCGTCAGCTTACTTGCTGTCGACACCCTTGCGCATCTGCTCAGACAAAGGCGGATGGCCTTCCGACACAGGTCGCACAACCACACGAGCTAGACAACACCCATCACGCCCGGCACGTTGCCCGCCGAGCATACTTGGTCCTTGGTCGCACTGCCAGAGCACTCTACACCTGATTCGCACCCCGCCACGCAGCTGGACAACTACGGGCCAACGACCGACCGACCAGCCAGCCCGGACAGTCCAACAAGACAACTGCGAGCGCATCGAGCGCAGAACCGAGGCTATGCCGCCCGCGAGCGCCTCATTCACCCCTCTCAACATCCCCAACGATGTCGTCCCGGAATGGATGGGCTCTTTTACTATGGCCGCGCCCCCCAACACCGATCTGTGGCGGAAGCCCCCATCAAGAGACACTTCGACTGCGCCAATCCTCTATACCGCCTTGCGACACCCTTTCGTAGCTGCCGAAGTGACTGTGTCTGCAGACTGGGAGCTGGAGTGGGACCAAGGCGGACTTGTCATATTTGCAGGCGCCCCCTCAGGACAAATAGCAGCAGTAACTGCAGAGATCCCCAACGTCATAAATCTTACCCTGGACGATAGTACAGTCTCGACTTCATCCATCATATCTTCTCAAAGCCCATCCGCCGACAGTGTGGTAGAGAGCCTCGTTTCTCCGACATCGCACAACGCAGAGCACAGAGACATGGTCTTTCCCGCACGAACACGGCAAGAACCTCCACCCGCCTATGTCCCGCCAACCCCAGCATCCAAATGGGTCAAAGTCGGCCTAGAATTCTGTAACAATGCATGCCACGCCACATCCGTGGTCGCAAACAGCGACGGTGCAGATTGGTCTCTCTCCGCCCTTCCCCCCCACCACGCCGCCCGCCTCGATCTCCGCGTGAAGATTGAGCGCATCGGCTACGCGCTGTGGGTGTGGTATGAAGACGAGGTCCTCGGCTGGAAGAAACTCCGCGAAGTCACCTGGTTCTTCTGGGGCGTCGAGGACAAGGCCGTGCGCGTGGGTGTGTATGCGAGTCGCCCGGCCAACTTTGGCCTGAGCATGTTTGACCAGCAGCAACGCAGTGGTGGGAGGAGCCATGCGGGCGGGCAGAATACCGGGGCGAGGAATCTCTGTGTTGATTTCGAGGGGCTGGAGATTTTTTGAGGGGCAGAGGCGCAGAAGCGAGAGTGAGAGTGGACCTTTGTTGTTGTTGTTGTAAAAAAGATTCTGGCTTTTTTTTCTGTCCTTTTCCTGGCGTCCTACCATTTATTGGTGTTTTTTTTTTCACTTTTTTTTTCTTTCTTTCTTTTTTCTTTCTTTCTTTCTTTCTTTCTTTCTTTCTTTCTTTCTTTCTTTCTTTCTTCTTGCTCTTATGGGTTATATGGACAGGATGATACCACCACCACCACTACCACTACTACTACTACTACTACTACTACTACTACTACTACTGATCCCACAATTTCCCCACCACCTTTCCCTTTCCTTTCTCCTCTCTATCCTTTTCTTTTCTTTTCTTTCCCTCCCCCCCTCTCCCACGCATTATCACCATCCCCCCCGTCCCCCACTCCTGCATTTCAGTCCCAGACTTCCTTCGAGACGGCGTTCAGTTCATACCTATATATTAATCCTTAATCCAGCCTCTCGGTGTTGTTTTCAGGTGGTACTGGCAACTGGCAAGGCAAGCACGAGTGCAGTGTCGGGTGGGACTTGATGTTGGTTGGTGTGTGTATTTTGGTAAGCTGGTTAGCTGGCACAAGGGCTGTTTTGGTTGGAATGGTGGGGATGGGGTTTTGGGTAGTGCGGTAGTGAGGTAGTGAGGTAGTGAATATTGGATATTGGATGATGGATGATGGAATATACCTATACACCGTGACGAGATTCTTTGCTTGCTTCAAGTTTTGGCTGCAAGGTGGGATTGGTGGGTTGATGGAGTGCTCGGCTTTCTTTCTTCCTTCCTTCCTCTATAATCGATGAAAAGATGCAAGGCAAAGAGAAAAGGTACGTGCTTGCCCCCCCTCATTCCACCAAACGGGGTGCATATCACAAGTCGTGCTTACGGATGTAGTCCATACCAGATTCAAAAAACAGATTGCACGCGGAGCATTCACATTCACATTCACATTCCCGCAGACGGCCGCCACGCAGTGTGAATTACTAATTCCTTTGAGGCGGTTTGCCGAACTGCGGGCGTTTAATGTGATGGGTGAGGACACTGGCTCGGACAGTGAAACGTCCAAGACGGATACATGTACCCAGAGCTATACTCCCCCCCCCCTTCCCACACCGCGCAGCTGGTAGAAGAGCACACGAGAGAAAGTAAGCGGTGGTCCTGCAATGCGTCTGTCTGGCTTGCTGCTCGCGTGGGGAGGCCCGGTCTGTGTGCTCGGGCAGCGAGTTGTGGGGTCCTACACGTCGAGTTCGAGTGCACTGGCTACAGCTACAGCTACAGCTACACGACCTAGAGCTACTGCGACAGCAAGTACGCATCTGCCCGAGGTGCTGCGTCCGACGGGTACGACTGTACGCGCGACGTCGAGTGTGGTGGTTTCGCAGACACCGGCACGTTCCCTGCTACCTGCGACGTCAGCTCTTCCTTCGACATCATTCCCAGCTGCGGTGGATGCTTGCTGGACGTTGAGCTACTGCCGGGCCGTTCTCAGCGATATTTCCTACTGCTTCGACAGCACAGGGGAGATGCAGGATCCGATGCACGACTACGCCAAAGATGCGCAGTTCCGGACATGTCTCTGCGCTGTGCGCGATCACGAGTACAAAGAGTAGGTACATACATACATATATATGTCTCCCTCGTCGCACACAAACACCAGCCATGCTAAGATATTCCCGCAGCATCATGACAACCCCAGCAAACAACGGACACAGCAGCAGCAGCATCCTCACATGCTTCGCCTGCTTCCAGCAAGCCGGCATCGACACCACCAGCGCCGCCTCCGCCACCACGCAGCTCAAGCGGAAGCTCTTCGGCCTGTGCAACGCCGCCGGCGGCGACGCGAATACGTACGACTTGCTCACGTACGTGCTCGCGTGGCTGCGCTCCGTCAGTGGACAGAACCCGCGGAATCCGCAGTTGCCCGCTGCCATTGCAGCCGTGACCTCGTTCGCGGACCGCTTCACTTCGTTCGCAGGCATCAATGAACCCACCACCACACCTCCCATCCCACCCGCGTCCTCGCCCTCGCCCACCTCGTCCGCACTCCTACCGCAAAGCACGCCGTCTGCCCACGCAGCCGTAGCGGATTACTTACCCCAGTTACCCGCAAACTGGCCCTACACTGCCCCCGCCGTCGCGCGGCACGCAGGCCAGGTCACCTCTTTCGCGCTCACGCTTGCAGACGCGGACTCGCGTACCGTGGCGTGGCTGTGCCACTCGCTGCTCTGGAACCCGCGGGCCGTGCATACGCCGTTTGCTGTGCGTGCGGCGGCGCGCCAGGCGGTGCCGTATCAGCCGCTGCTCGAGGGGTGGGTGCTGGGCTTGGTGGATGCTTCTGCGGGGGCACGTCTCTGTTGAGGTGTAGGGAGGGGTAGGGATGCGTGGTGCATGTGTGGGTCCTTTTGGAGGGAAAGGGGGGGGGAGGTATGGTGTGTGGAAGTGAGTGGGAAGCCGGAGGGGGTGGTGGGGGAGTAAGGATCGATACATACATGTAGGTATATACATATATATAATGTCATAGTGGTGTGACAATAAGGGAGGCGGGCTTGGCTATCATGTCTTCGCACCTACTCCCGAGTCCCCTAATACCCATTATGTTTGTACCTACTCTCTGGTCTGGGATCAGCACACAACACAATACAACATAACACAACACATCCCCTGCACGTGCCGGGCGCTGTACTTCTAGAAAAGGAGGGGCCCAGGAAGAGAATCCAGCTGGCGAGAGTGACGTGGCGAAGGGAGCTTGCTGCGCGCAGCGGTAGTCGCAGGGCCATGCAGATAACGCAGGGCAAAGAGGACGAGGGCGCCGTAGCGGTTACTGTAGAAGAGGGCGGGCAGCGGTGTTTGATACACTGGCCGTGGGACCTGCGCCGCCAGTGGAGTCCCCCACATTCTGTGCAAGCGGATGGCATTGCACAACGCAGCAGACGGCGCACACGGTGCAGGAAGTAGCGAGCTAGTAACACGGTGCCTTTTGACCCGGGCGTTTGAAAAACTCTTGGGTCGCGGCTGCATTTCAGGTCGGTCCTGTGTTTGGGTGGTGAACTCGCGACACTGAGCAATTGCGTAGGTAGGTAGGTTAGGTAGGTAGGTAGAAGACGAGTAATCGAGATCCTGAAGGCGGTGATCGCGAAATTAGCAGATTACCTCTACGGAAACGGAGAGAGTTGTTTGGTACTTGAGCGACCATCTGTTTTCAGACGACGGTTCCTTGCCACTGAAAGCCCCGGGTCGTTTTTCCCGCACGACGGATATAGCTGCTAGATATGCAAGCGTGCGAAGCTGGGATGGTCAGAAGACTCGTTGCAACAGATTCCGAACGTACTAGAGCTACAAGCATAGCGTGGTTATCCTTTGCCCCTGTGCTTGACTACCAAACATACAAAGGTACAGGCGGGAGGGCGACGATAACAACTACTGGATGTAGTATATGCGCAGGTCACCCCGAGTGTGAGAATGGACTCGAGAGCGCCGTTAGTGTGGTTGCAATGCCAACAGAGAGATTCCGGCTGGCCAGCGCTTCCCCTTCGGTATGTGAGGCATGTAGTATATCGTGATGCAACGCCGAACAGTGTAATATGAGCGTGTTGAATACAGCCGAGAACCGCCGCCGAAGCATATGTACCCCAAGACAGTTCAGCTGCTGGCTTGTCTCCACAACACCTGAATCGACGCCGGTATTGCCGTACGGTTTGCAGGTAAGACGTCGGTTCCCAAAGTGAAGCGGCTTGCATCATGCAGAACTACGCAGGAACTTGGCTCGCATATGTCGCATATGCAGGTGACAGAAAGTCTCCAACACGTTCAGTGGTTGATCTCGCTCGCCCCTGCCGGGTCAAGGTATATCGGGCCATGTTATTTGTTCCATGCCATGTTCATGGGACGAGTCAGTCGGTGGCGATTCGCAAACGCTGCGGTGTCGCGCATCCGCAACTCACCGAGTCGTGCCAGCATTTAGACGAGCCCGATTGCCAATGACTGTGATCACCGTGGCAGGAAGAGGCGAGATAGATCTTGTGAGCAAAGCCGTTGTCCGAACATGGGGCGCGGCGTCTGGAGGTAGCCAAGCAAGATTACTGTAAGCGAATGGTCCATATGCGTGAAGAGTTTGTTATCACTGTTGCGGGGTGCAGGAAGGAGAAATGGAGACTGTACTCTAACACGAATGAAGAATGTGAAGCCGAGAGCTAAGCATGTTTTTAAAAGGCAATGTTGATTGACGATGTGCATCTACATGGAATGTATGACACTTGTTGATATGCCGTGATTATAGAGATCAGGACGAGCTTACTGATCATGATTGTATCGATCTGGAATACAACAGGCATCTGACGCAGCGGTCTGCTCCCTTATGTAAGTCTCCAGCGCTTCGCAAGCTCAAGGCCTATGCAAGTAAGCATTCCGAATGGGTCGTGGGTGCCGGTCAAGCCTACCTTCGGCTATGGTGCCCACTCTCGCATCGATGACATAACCTTGCTGCTCGAACTTGATACATTCGTCCCAAAGATCATTGAGTGGCACGGTGAACGTCTCGATGAACTCGTTCTCTTCCAGTTGGGGCTGCGGGTTCTGATTTTCGGGCCGTGAGAGGTCTACCATAACATGAACCATGCGAAGATTCGTGTTACAGAAGCCAGGATCTAGCGTAATTCTCAGCAAGACATCCAGTCTACAGGGGACGCTACCACGAAGGCGGTCCCCACCAACGCCAGTGGAGCGACTAGAGAGGAATGGTGGCAGACGAACCATTGAACATCACAGGAGTAACCTGGAAGCTGCGATCCTTGACCAGTTCTCCAACATAACCAGTTTCTTCCTTGAGCTCACGTAGGGCGCATGTCTCTGCTGTTTCGTTTGGGTCTATTAGGCCTGCAGGCACTTCAATCACGGTTGCTTCCACTGGGGGACGCCACTGCTTTTGAAGCACAATGCGAGGGCTTTCATTTGGGTTCGAAGGGTCTTGAAGGATCGCTACGACACCAACACCATCGATATCACATCCTTTGGGTCGAGTGAGACGCTCTCCAGACTCCCAGGTACGCTCCACGCCTTCAGGATCGGTGTACGTCTTCCTGGTAGGAATCAGCCCTGCCCGCAAGCGGCACAAGTTAGACCACATGGGCCCTGCATTTCAGTGTGGCTGCTTACGTACATGACGAGGGTCGCCCATTTCGCCTCCTTGTAGTCCTAAACACGGCTAAGCAATTTGCCGAGTTTTGTCAGCTGTGACTGACCAGCCGCTCAGTCTTGATGACTTTGGATTCGCCTGATGCCTTCGTTGCCGATGCCATGATACGTTGGTGGATCGAGTCGTGCTGGAAGAAATGTATGTCGGTGGTGTTTTGAGGAGAACATTATCGATACAAGCGAGGCTCAATGACGCCACGCATCGCATCTCCAGCCAAGAACATTATTCCTCACAGTCACACAAGTCACACCGCGATCATTGGTTGGTATGACGGACGTCGATTCGACGATTTCGCTCCTGAGTGCTGGCAGCCACGCGCGCGTCTCGTGAATCGTGATGTGCTTTCAATATCGTTAATCCTGCTTCAGCTGTCCACGCTTGCGCCAACTCTGACGCCACGCCACTACATACGACGCAGGGCGGCAACAAGCATCATAGGGGGGCCGGGGCCAATACCTACAGCAGTAGGTACCTATGTGACCGTTCCGGTATGTCCAGACTTGGGTAAAGCACAATTCTGCTGAATCGCCTCTCAGCCTTTAGGCTCATCGCGACAGATCTTGTGGCGGCAGCTAGCAAAGATGGGTTGGGTCGGTCACAGATCTGGCGAGTTCTAGACGCGAATGCGAAATTCGGAAATGGAAAAGTCTTTCCTGGAAATTGCAATTGTTCAAAACTGGATCCGACTCCCTTTCACATCACAGCCTGCGGCAGTGCGGCTTGTGCACTTGATACGATGGGGTGAACCTTCAGGCGCCCACGATCAGTTAGCGCTGGTTCCGGCTCCACCTTACTTTTCCAAGCGTGCGCCTCGTTGTCATTAGGTACTATTTTCCACTGGTACTGTTGGCCCCCGGCGGATCACGAGCGGGAAGATGATGATCGAACCGTGCAGATGCAGATACTTGCCGTTATCGACAATCGACGGATACATTTGAGATGAAGCCCCGCAACATACGAGTGCGGAAGATTGTTAGGGGACGTACACGGTACACGGCTGTTGCGCACCGTTGGAGACATGAAGTTTGCTGCTGATGACGTCGGCTTAGCATTTTGCGTGTGTTGCATGTTGCAAAGCCAAAGGATGCTGGCGCCTGCGGTGAAGGCGGAGTCAGTTGCTGTTCGGCTGTTTCGCTGATACGGAAGTCAAGCCTAATGGATCGTGGTGCGACACGACTCTGCATCTGACAGGCGTTGGAGGGAGGTATACACCGTATACCTATGATGTATCCACAGGCCTTCAACCTCAGGCGAGCAACAGCACTTGCAGGCTCTCTGCGGCTACCCGGCCGTCAAAACTGAGGCTATCCGGTGCTGTGGGAAAGAGTCGCGCGAAGGATCATGGCATTGCTGGCAGCTGGATGCTGCTCTCACTGTTGTGACTTGTCGGGCCAACAAGGATCGGCAAGGCTGTATTTTCGGTATTCGGTGCTGCTCGTGCGGACACACCTCGGGAGATGTCCTGGAGGCTGGACGTCGAGGCAAAGGGCGGCCCGTGCGTCTGGCTTGGCGCACCGTCGGCCAGGAACGCAGAGCTCTGCTCCCGTGATCCATGATCCATCCTCTTTCGCCGTCCAACTTGGGCACTCTCGGCGGCACGCCTGAGCGAATTCCCCTGCCAAGCTCCTCCAAGGGGAGCATAGGGGCGCTCACCTGCAGCGCTTGTCCTGTTCCTGTTGCTAGCCCCGGCCGGATCAGGGGCTCCACGGGACGACTAACGAATCATGGATTTTCTCAGCCGTCGACTTCGCATAAACGTTACGCCCGGTGCCCGCCACAAGGCTCCTGTTCAGCTTCCGCGACTGGGCGAGGGGCTGACAGACGTGCCTTTGCCTCAGTTGCAGCGACCAAGGGGATGAGACCTCTCGTACTGTCTGTAGGCACAATCTCCTCGAGACAGGGCGACTCGCAGATTGGCATGCTCCTGTTCGGAGGCACAGCGGACATGCCTCTGTGCACGGCGTCACGCGTGGAAGATGCGTAGTGCCGCGGTCCCGAGCCTCGTGAGCCCGACTCAGGGCACAGGGCGTGGCGCCGCATGGGAAGGCCGACCGAGCCATGTCTTCAAACCAGGCCATGACAAAAGAAGCTAACACACCCAATGTCATCTTCCTTTTACGGCGGCGTGGACACGGCAGCTAACTTCCATTGGCTCGAATTCTCGCTTCAAGGATAGGCATTGCTTCCAGGCTGTCACTCCGCTTTTAGATTCTGAGCAGACGTGCTGCCACCCTATGGATGGCGCCAGACTCCACCAGGCAGCGCGCGCCTGCTGGAGCCAGCCTCTTTTACTCCTGCTCTCCTCCCATCTTGGTTCCCAGTTCTCCTCGGTTTCCAGGTGCCCGCGCTCCCAGTCAGTCGTTCCAGTGTGTCTTGTACACACGTCCTCTCGTTCCCCAGAAGCATCTTGCTCCCCTTGACGCGCTCTTCGAATCTGCATCACGTTGAGTTCTGCCTCTCACCACTTGACCCGAAAAGCGCATCCCCACACAGGAGTTGACGGCATCGCTATTCGTACCCCCGATTCGTGTCCGACAGCGACACAAAAGAACAAACGAGAAACGATATCTCTTAACCAACAACAGCTTCCTTTGAAGCTCAAACACAGACATCACCATGGGCGCATCAGAGTGGTTCGGTAATTTACAATTGGCATACAAGTATATGTAAGCATCAGTCGAAGCTGTCAAAGTCACGCAGAAGCTAACAACTCAGTGTCGTGTTCTTGGGCCTCCTTGTCTTGACGGTCATCGGTGGTGTCATCAAGTTGTTGTTTGATCGCAGAAAGTATGTCAAGTGTGGCACATTCTCTTGCTTGATGCTAACGAGACGACAGATTGAAGAAAGCAAAGCAGGCCGAGCTTGAGGCAGGTCCCAAGGAGGATACACTCGAACTAAATCAACGCGAGAAGGATGAGGGAGATCTGTTCGGTATCCGTGCCATTGAGGCCGGTTTCTATGCTGGTGTTGCACAATCGCGACCCGTCTCAAGAGCAAACTCTGTTCACGGCGACCAAGGATCAATGAGCACCAGCACGTTGGTTGGCGCTAACCCCAGCTCCCCACTGATGAAAGGACATTCAAACAACAACAGCGTGCTCAGCCTACAGCTCAACGCCAACGACGGTACTGCACAAAAGCGAACATCTCCACCCACCAGCAAGCTCCGCCCTTCGGAGGCCGAGCTGAGCGGAAGGCGTAACCACAACGGTGCAGTCGACATGTCTCTCCAGGTCCCTCCTTCTCCAGGCCTACCTCGCGCCAGTCCCCCGTCCCCTACCTTCGGTGGCTCCGATAGCGACAGCGATGACTTCACTACTCCTCGCTCAATGTCACCACGATCTGCTGACTTTAACCACCAAAACTATACCCCTGCTCCCATGATTCCTATGCCAGCCGCACTCAGCGTCTCCTACCACGATGGAAACGACAACAACCCCACGTCGCAAGCTGCATCGTTCAACACTTCTCCAGGACAATCACCAACTCCTTCTTCGCTCAGGAATCCACCCACTGCTAAGCTCCCAACCCTACCTACAGCTGCTTTAAGACAAGAATCTCGATCGCCCTCGCCAGAGTCAGAAACTCCCCGCGTACGAGTACATCAACCGAGTAGGTAGTACTTTCCTGGTTCAGTTTTTGTACTTTTAGCATTCAATAGATTAATGGGCCAAATCCTGACTATGACTAAGACAATGAGCCTGAGCAATCTTCATCGGCCGCCGGTGTCCCACCAAAAGTACACGCGC
The DNA here is from genome assembly GCA_025742365.1 of Coniothyrium glycines. NCBI lineage: Eukaryota > Fungi > Ascomycota > Dothideomycetes > Pleosporales > Coniothyriaceae > Coniothyrium > Coniothyrium glycines. The sequence continues at coordinate 152,238 of JAMXIJ010000031.1, forward strand.
TCAATCACCAGCGGGACGGAAGTGACGCAAGCAGCATTTACAGCAGCGGGAACCGTCTAAGCACATTCCAAGCATACCAAGCGTATCAGAAACACGCTGATCGCTCGGCATCCGCGACATCAAGCGAATCCTATAATTATAACATTTCATCTTCGGACAGGTCCAATCGCACCTCGATGATCATTTCGAACGAGGATCGCCGACCTAGCCAGGCGAGCTCCTCATTGGCTCCCGGCTCATCACAACCAGGAGGCCAAGACGCCCGTTTCAGCGATTTCTACGACGTATATTACCGCAACTCAGTGGTACCACCCCAAGGTATGGACGTCAAGAAGACTGTGATTGAGAGACAATCTACCATCATCGAAGTGGACTCGCCTATGCCGTCGCCGCTTATGCCCAAGTCACATCAGCCGGGCGCAGCGTTCTGATCATTTCAAAGACTGCAACATGATGTTTCGTTATGCCTGTTGTTCTTGGGCACCTTTTCCAGCGACATTTCATCACCAAACTGGAGGACTTTACCCTTCATGTTTTTTTTCATCGTCGCATCGTACATACAGGCTAAGAGTCTTGCGGCAAGGAGATTACTGGCGTCCACATTGCGTCTTACATCCGAGGTTTCTTCGATTGATTTTGGGGCGCCTTTCAAAAGGGGGGAGGTGCTCCACATGTTGCGGCATTTTGGCACTTTGGGAGGGACAATTTTCGACGATGAATCAGACGGAGCACTATAAAACAACGACGACATGCTTCTTTCCACTCGCTCTATCTGCATTACCTATACCTTTCTCACTTTTGTGTAATTTCTATTATACCATATATCGCAAGATACAATCAAGCTCTATAACAATGCACAAATACTTGACGCAACATTTTCAAGTGACCCTAATTTCACCTCCGATGTCTATAGTTTATGCAGTATGACAGATGGGGACTGCCAGTGGCGACAAATATGCGACTTGGAGAACTATTGTAGTTATATACCCCCAGCGTCAAGGAGTGGAATGCAATGTCGCAACAATGAGAGATGGACATGCATGCCGGGTTATGGTTCGATATGATGATTAAACTGAGGCTGGATCAAATGACCTTCACGCCACTGAAGCAAGGCGGACGACCATGCCCCTGGCAGAATGAAAGGCGGTGAGGCCGATTGGGTCAATTTCCATCATCTCTTACGATCGCACTATCGCCACCGCCTAGGCCATTGGACCCTTGGTCGACGTGATTGCGTTCCACTACCTTTCCTCATGTTGCGCAACGCATGTTAATAATCGTACACGTACATTACATTGTCTCTGCAACTGTTCCCCACCAATTGGACTCATACAACACCCTGCACCACCGCCGCCATGTTGACGATGAACTCGGGAACAAAGATCACGGGGCTGCCACCGGGCTTAACGTCACGACCCTCCCAACTCCGCGCGAGAGGCACCTCGACCGCCTCGATATCTGCCGTTGAGCCTCCATGCACAACAGACCACCGCGAGGAGAGGCGACTGCAGCATCATGAGGCTGATGTCGTCATAGTGGGTGCAGGCATCGTTGGCTGTGCAGCAGCAGTCGCATTTGGCAAGCAGGGACGGAGCGTGATTTTGCTGGAGAAGAGCCTGAAAGAGCCGGACAGAATCGTGGGCGAGCTGCTGCAGCCCGGGGGTGTGAATGCGCTGGAGAAGTTGGGCATGAGGGGTACGATTGCTGTACGGGAAGTGCCCAAGGTCACGACTTACTGACAGCGCGCCAGATTGCCTCGACGATATTGACGCCATTCCCTGCTACGGATACCAATGCACATACCACGGCGAACCCGTGCACATTGCATACCCGGACAACCTGATCACATCAGCGCCGTCCAAAGCACCTGAAGGACGCTCATTCCACCATGGCCGCTTCATATCGAAACTGCGAGCCAAGGCACGCGCCACACCCAACGTCACTGTTGTCGAGACGACCGTCACCGACATTGTGAAGAGTGATTACACCGGGCAGGTGGTTGGCGTAGAGGCGCAAACGGAGGGCAACAAGGATTTCTACTTTGGCGCTGTCACACTCGTAGCAGACGGCTATGCTTCCAAATTCCGCAAAGAATATATCCCCCACCAACCACAAGTGCGCAGCAAGTTCTGGGGCCTCGAAATGATCGATGCGGAACTCCCCATGCCGAATCACGGCCATGTCATCCTCACAGACGCTCCCCCCATCCTCATCTACCAGATCGGCACACATGAGACCCGAATCCTCGTCGATGTCCCCGAGAACCTACCCAGCGCCAGTGTGAAGAACGGCGGCATCAAAAACCACATGCTCAACGTGGCGCTCCCCAACCTCCCAGAATGCACCCAGCCCGCCTTCCGCAAAGCCGTCGAAGCCGGCAAACTGCGTTCCATGCCAAACTCCTTCTTACCGCCCACCACCCAGAAACAAGCCGGCCTCATCATCCTCGGCGATGCAATGAATATGCGCCACCCGCTTACCGGTGGCGGCATGACAGTTGCCTTCAACGACGTCGTCACACTCTCCACGCTACTATCCCCACAAAACGTCCCGAATCTCGAGGACACAACTGCTGTCCTCACCGCCATGCGCTCCTTCCACTGGCAGCGCAAGGCCGGCTCCTCCGTCATCAACATCCTCGCAATGGCACTGTACTCGCTCTTCGCCGCCAACAGCATCCACCTAACAGCTCTGAAGAACGGCTGCTTCCGCTACTTCCAGCGCGGTGGCAAGTGCATCAGCGAGCCCGCCGGCCTGCTCTCCGGGCTCCTGCGCAACCCCTGGATTCTGCTGTACCACTTCTTCAGCGTAGCGTTTTACGCCGTGTGGTGCCGGCTGCAGGAGGTAGCAGTCTGGAAAGCCCCGTACGTGATCTTTGTAGAGAGCGCCATGATTATATGGACTGCCGCCAGTGTCATAGGGCCGTATCTGATTTGGGAGGTTAGGCGGTGAGAAAAGAAAAGCGGGGAAAATGTATATAGATATGTGTGTGTGTGAAAACAAAAAACACGACGCAGATGATGCAGAACAGTCGCATAGAAGGGGACAGGGGGGATGGTAAACATGGCGCCTGGTGCTTTTTTTTCTCCTCCTCTTGTGACACGACACAGTACAGATACTGTACCGTACGCGTGCTACACCGTACATGATCCAAAGACTATAGCTTGACCCCTCCCCCCCTCTGATCTTTCCATTGAGCAGGCAAGAAAAACGCTCAGAAATAGAATAATAATGTAATTACCCAGCCATCAACATAGAGCGCTCAAAGACACAGACACGGTGCTTGGCTTGGCTTGTTCTGACTCCTACGTCTGTCCTGTGTATATCTATGCCGTATCTTAGCTCCCGCTCCCTCTGACGCCCAGCCGTACCTGAGATCATGTCAGTAAATGAGGGCTGTTGGGATGAGGTGAACAAATGTGTGGACTGACCAAAATAGCGCAACGGGGATCAAGAAACCGAAGAAGACGCAAAGCGGCAATCGCATTTCCGGCTCGTAGACCCCGTTGTTCTTTTTCGCAAGATAAAGCAGGCGACGGGCGTAGCTAGCATTATTACGAACCAATTCTTCACAAGGAATTGGTCAAAACTTATTTCCTTACGTGCTTACCTCGTACTTGAATCCCCCCGTCAGCGCTTTTAATAATTTTTTTATTTTTATTTTGTTGCAAGTCCTGGAAATCCTGGTTGTATGTGGACATATCGACGCGCTGTCTGGCGAAGGGTTTACTCTTAATCTCTTCTCCACGAGGAGTTTTTTTTTCTTTTTTTTCTCGTCTGCTAAGTTTTTTTGTGGGTGTGCTTTCCTGGGGGACGGGGGAGGAAGATATATATACCAAATATACAAAACTAAATTAAAATATGAAATTGAAATTAAGCTTACACGAAGCTAGATATACAAAGAGATAGGTAATAATAAGAAGTGGATTTACAGTAGGTAAGCTAAGATGAGAACAGATAAATAGGGTTGTTGTAGAGTGTAGTGGATGTAGAGATTTATGTATTTAAGTATGTACTATGTACAAAGGGAAGATAGGATTGATATGTTATGCGAGATGGAGTCAGGATTGGGAAGGGGAATATAACTTCATAATCAGTGATACTAGGAGGTTATTAGGGGCGAGGGGATAAGGTAGTATATGGAGGATTCGCCTATCTAACATGTTTGACCGCGCATCGGAGGGGGAAAAGCGAGGGAAAAGTAGATCTCCGCATATTACTATCTGCTATCAGAAAGTAAGGGTCGGTGATGGGTTTGATGGGTTGGAATATATGTGCGAGGAATACGCGAAGTGGTAAATAGCTGGTGATGCGGGATTGGGGTCGCGGGCTTTTGATGGTTGTGGAGGCCGTGGAGGCATGCGTTGTTGGAGTTGTGGTGTATGTGCGTGTATGATTGTCGATGCTAGGAAAGTATGAAATGTATCTGCGGGCCCGTGTAAAGGCCGCTTCGAGATTTATGTAGTTGGTTTGAATAGTAGGAGAGATTTGGTTTTGAAGCTGTGTGGCACACGTCTGGAGCTGTGATGGTTGTTGACGAGATAAAACTTGTGGTTTCTGGACATTGTGGCTGATGGTTGCAATATCTAGTACTCAGACAGATAAATTTACTGCAAGGGCAGTTTAAGATTAGCTTTCCGAGGGTTGAGGAGCAGAAAATTGAGTTTCGAATGCGTTAATGAAGAGTTTACAAGCTTTTCTGCATGGCTGGAGCTAACTCTGCGTACCATGGCAGAAACAAATGCTTCTCTGAGGGCGAGTGTCACTGGGTACAAATCTCCATGTATTCGGGTATGTCATAGTCTAGCAGCATCGCATGTCCTTTTTTGATCCATCGTTGTGGGCACGGCACCTTTCAATCGCTCGCGATCTACGAAAAAGCTCGGGTTCCTTCTGCGCCACGGCTCAATAACCACACGATTCTTGATACAAGCAACGTAAGCATCTGGAGTATGGTCATACTTGGCGGGTGCTGATCCTAACAACTAACTGAAGGCTGAATTCTGGCGGCGTGAAAACATCAGTATGCGAAAGCTATGAGTTTCACGCAGTTGTGTTACATAGGAGCAACGACAACAATGATGCAACAAGAGTGAGATAGATCAAAAAAGCGGCTATGACTGCATATACAATGCGTAAGGGAATTCATGTGGCAACGCTGCTTCTCCAAGTTCCTTTCCTGGGCTGATGCCCTGATAACCTCCTCACCCTTTTGGGCAGGAGCGCTTTACATGAAATGTCACCCGTAAAGGATGAATCGCTGCCACGAGGTGGTAAGTAGTGAGGATTTGCCAGCCATGCAACAATGGTAAGCATTGCTAATCGAGTCCCGATTCCGGGAGTTTTGTTCTCAAGAAAGGGTGAAGTGCACGATAACTTCCCCTTTAGAAAGACGGGATAGTAATTAGCTGACGCTACCTAGACATGGGTCGTGAAGTCCTGTACCGCGGCATTGAAGACGGAACACGTGTAGAGGAGACAGAATTCTTGGGCAGTTTACCTGTTTCTTGAAGTGCGCCCCGTGGAGATGAGCTAGAATACAGTGCTTTCCTTCAAACTCTACAAGCTAGCAGGGACAAGTAGTGGCTCGTATGCCTCGCTTCAGTCCAATTCTGGTCTGTTTCCAGCCACATCCTCTTGCTTTCGTGACGCTAAGCACTTCAACAAAAGCCAGAACCGCAGGCATCGGGCTATTGCTTCGCTATGCGTGGATTGATATTGGAGGTGTGCCTGAAACACTCACTCACATTGAGTAGGAATAGCGTTATCGTGTAGACGCATCGTATGCCAAAGGATCTGCTGACATGAATGGCCAAGGCCTCGATTTCAAGTTAGTAATCATGCAACTGAAGCGATTTTGCCGGTGGAACGAAGAAATCCTGAATCTGGTACAACTGACGGAGAGTTGATTCGAATTGGAGCATGGCAGAGGAGCACATATCGGCGATGACTTCGGGGATTATATGTCTTTTGTTAAGTCGAATGGGAAAGGCATTGCGAGGTCAATAATATTAATGCACATATTTGGGCGGAGTGAGATTCCGGGATTGATGCATTTCCCTATATGCATGATCCAAATGAAGAGAAGACGGCCTGCAAGAGACAAAGACTACCTTAAGATGCCGTTGGACACATGATAACGCGCACGAAGTCGGAACCTATCTGTCTTGGCTGCTTCCTTCGGCAGCGTACTGGTACGCTTAGTTAACTGATCGTCACGTGCTATTGGTTGAGAGTTGTGCCTGCAGGCTTGCTAGCCAGAGGCGTAGATCTGATTTTACATTAGCTGCGACAAGACTGCCATGTTAATGCACCCTTTTGCGCATTGCGCACTTGCGCAAATGGTAACATATAGGTTTCACTATTTGGGATGATTTGCTGCATTTACAATGGGACGCTTCCACCTCGCCGACAAGACCCTGTCTGTTACTATGAACGTCAAATGGTCGCAGGGATGCTGGTTAATACTTCCGCCTACTTTTCGCGTCAGCATACCGATACCGAAATCCCCGTTTGTTGCTATTCGTCAAGATGCCGCACAGATGTCTATTGGACCCAAGTCCCGCTTTTCTCATGAACCTTCCCCACAAACGGCTGAGCGCATGAAGTCAATGTGTTCCTAGCTGCCCCGACGAGCGGCACGACGAACGGGATCACGGAAGGGTATTCACATGATTCGGGTGCACCATTGTCCTCGGACATCTATCTGTCATTTTGTCTACGTTATGTGTCTCAGTGATTTGAAGATCTACGATCCAGGCTTCCTCAGAAACATTGTTTTAGGATCTGCGAGCAAGCCCGAAATCTCCTGTTCACAAGAAACAGAAATTCCGACTAAAGCTCCTTCCCTGCTGCTTGTCCTTGTTGGGACCGTGTTGAGTCGCCTCGCCCTGTAGGAGCCATGGTACAAGGACGTTCGCAATGTCCCCTGATATAAAATTCCTAAAGAAGAACAATCCACGGTGACCGCCACGTCCAAGTCGCGCTTGATTCAGCAAGTACTCACTGATACTGAAACGTGAAAAGTACGGGAATGCTGCAAATACGAACCTGTGCATGAAAATTCGACAATGCCGTCCTCGGTCTGCATGAGCCGATGATTATCGCACCTGCTCCTCGGGATAATCGTCGCTTGTACTACCGGGACTATGGTACCCCTGCAACTCCTTGAGAACAACGTTGAGAAGTGCTTAAAACTACGAATCGATCCTGCGTTCTGTAGGAGCACAGGTGGCATGCGTTAAGACGACTCGCGGACATCATATTCACCTCATAACATGGTGGAGAATCGAGGACCAGAGCTTCGTGGTGTAGGTTACTCGCAAATGATACACACAATAAGCTGATAGACTATCACAGGTAGTAGCATGGATGGTCAGCATGGCCTTCGTGGCCACGGTACTCAGGCTGTACGTCCGGCTACGTTTAGTCAAGGCGTTTGGATGGGACGATGGGTGGATGACCTTGGCAATGGTAAAGTTCAAAATGCTCAGTATTTGTTGAAAATTCTAATGTAATGTAGCTTTTCCACATCATGTTTGCAACCTGTTCTATCAGTGGTGATCATTACGGCACAGGGCGCCACTTCAAAGACCTCGAACCGGTGAACATTATGAAAGCACTACGGGTATGCTCTGACCTCTTAGAGTTCGGATGAGCTTCTTGAGCTAATGAACTTCAGTATTGGTGGTTATGCTACGTCTCATACTGCATGAGCATGATTTGTGCCAAAATCTCCATTGGCCTCTTCTTATTGCGCATCACTCCCAACAAAATCCATCACTGGATCATTTACTCGGTCATTAGCCTCACGGTACTTACCGGCTTGGTCTTTCTCTTTGTTACCATTCTTCAATGTTCCCCCGTATCCTTCTTCTGGGGTCAAGCGGTTGGTCGAAAGGGATCGTGCATCGATATACACATCATTATCGGTCTTACCTACTTATACAGTGTGCTCTCAGCCATTTGCGATCTCACATTTGGAATAATGCCCATTGTGTTGGTGTGGGGTCTCAATATGAGCAAGAATCAAAAGCTTGCGCTCATTCCTATCCTAAGCATGGCTTGTGTGTAAGTAGTTCTGCCTCGAATTCTGCGAAGGGTCTAATGGCTGACATCACCTATAGCGCAAGCATAGCCATTGTAGTCCGTATGGCCTATGTTATGGACTTCATCACCGACGACTTCCTTTATGATACAGTCGACATCGCCATCTGGTCCGACATTGAGCAAGGTCTCGCCATCGCCGCGGGATCCCTCGCCACGCTCCGGCCTCTCTACAAACTCCTCTCAGCACGCCTTGGCTTGTCCAATAATGCTTCAACTCGCGCGAAACCAAGAATTATGAGCTCACACGTGAGATCGGGGTTCTCGGAACAAAGTAAGAAGAAGAAGACTGGACTATACAGTCTCACGACGCTCAGTCATGCAGATAAAGAAGAAGACGAGGAATACGTGCTCGAAGAATTCAATACTGCTAAGAAGGGTTATAAGAGAGGTGGAGCGGCGGGTGTCAAGGATTCAGGAGTCAGTACAGAGCCCGAAAGAGGGCCTAGTGATGAGGTGCTGCCCATACCGAGGGTGTAATGCGTAAGAAAATGCAATGGGCAATCGAGAGACTAGCTTATCTAATCCGTAATGTTATATCAAGTATTGTAGGACGTGTAAGCATGAATCCTTCGCGATGCTAGTGTAATCGTCTGCAGTTTGGCTGACCCTGATTTAAAGCCCTTGTACTCGAGGCTGCCGTCTGTATCGTCAAGGTGGGGATTACCTCACCACTCAAAATGATGCATTCGATCTGAATACATTTATCGAGCATGTTTGCTTTATTGATGCCCCCTGTGCATTGCAGTATGAACGTGCAGCAAGCTTGTGCGTCATGATGCCGAAGCTCTCGCATTGTCCAGCGAACACCATCAAGATGGTTGTGGTGTATTAGGCGATGAACTCGAGGTATCCACCAGATAGAAAGCCAACATTGACAGCTATGTGCATTGTCTTGATTGCAAGGGCTAAATAAAGGCGAAGACTGTCGCAGATTGAGCCATACGATGAGAAACAACATGGCACGGTGCCGACCAATGAAGTTGTCAAGCATCGACATCTTGATGCGCTTTCCATATGTCGACAGAGATAAAAGCATGTCAAAAAATGAACAGTGAATGCAAGGCATTGTCATGTTCCTGCTCGAGTCAGCGCAGAACATGTGATACTCAAGATCAGTATTGTTATTGGTTGAAGATGTCGAAACAAGTCTCGAGATGATCATGGCCAATGATCCTCAAGTTCATTGTCGTGCCGGACATCATGACGGCTCAGAAGGAGCTCAAACATGAATCGAAGTGTTATGAGACAGTGTTTAGACAAGAATATAAGGAGACTCTCGACGCTCATGGATCTAGCATACGTTCTCGCAGTCAATTCCTCAGCTAAGCTATATATCCGTAGCGAAGGCACCTGCGGTTGACCTGACTACTCTTCTGAACACAGTGGAAAACAATCCGGAGCACGCCTGGGCTATTCTCTCACAGTACTGATTAATATTTTTATGATAACAATTCTCTGGATCATCTTCCCTACAACGCGTCAATAACCGCTGAGTTGCTTCGTGATGTAAGAAGCACCCAGATTCTGCGTAGGAGTGTCCCAGGAGTACTGAAAGTGTTTCATATTGATACCAGAACCGTGAGTCGTGTCGCAGACACCATCGCCCTATTGTTCATCGTCAGTACGTCGTCATGCACTGTGATTGATATCGGAGACTCACATAAATACACACATCAAGTGTCTTGCTAACCCAATTGCTAGGAATACCACCACCAGACCGTCCAGACATTCCGTTAACATTCTTTGTTGTGGTGCCTCCGTTATTATCAACATTGCACGCCAAACCACTCTTGTGTGCTGGGTTCCCGATCAAAACTACGCCTTTCACAGCATCAAAGCTCGCCCCTCTGAGCTTTGACATGGCATTGACCGTGGCCTGCGCGCCTTGCGAGTATCCTTGCAAGATGAAGCACTCATTTGGAGAGTTTTTCAAGGTGCTGACTATCTTGTTGACAATATCGGTAGTTCCAGCAGCAGAGTTCTGCGAAAAGCCAGCAGCATAGACTGTGTTGTAGATCTTGCCCCCGGAAAGTGCAGTCTGAATGCGAGAGTTCATGGTACGAAAGCCTGCTGATGAACCTTGGGTCTCACCGGTGGCGCGTGTGCTCACGATGGTGTAAGAAGGGCAGGTGCTGGAGACTGCGCGCTTAGTGTCGTCAACGGGTGCACTTGAGGTCAGCGAGAGGAGTGATACGGCAACGAAGAGTGTAGAGAAGTGCATCTTGGAGGCAGTCCGGCAGTGCAGGTTTGCTTAGCGAGTGTATAAATTATAGTAAGACGTGATCGGATCGATGCTGACGAGTTGGATCTTGAACATGCGAGATATCTCATCCTTGATAAGACTCGACTTAAATAGGTACACAATATTGATGGCCAGGCTGGAGACCTTCACGATCTTGCCACAACCTTGGCATCGTGGGACCACCTTGGTGTGGAGATGACTGCTCTCATTGCATGGCGTTTCGAACATGGTTTACCTGGTCAAACGCAGCTATCATTGCGCCAAACTCATCATAGCCACCCATAACGTCTGATTATCTACCTCGCGAAAGTCGTTCTGACCTTTCCCGCACCCCCAGAGTCTATTACGACTAGTAGTAAAGACTATTAATTCTGCCATCTCATAGGCGAATAAGAACAGCTAGGATGTGAGCGGTGTGCGGGCACGCTAAGCTAGTCAAAACAAGGTTCGCGAGGTTATGGTAGACACTTTTGTTCCAATAAGACAGCGTTTGAAAACACCTCTTTTCTAGTTGAATCGTGCTTGCGTCACCTCGTAGGAACCGAGAATGCAGCCACTCATGTATCTTTTGCCTCCCACATGATATCAGTAGGTCGAGACTATCGCTAAGTTTCGTTGGAGATGCATGCACTGCGTTGTGTCCGCGGCCCCTGATGCTGACAGTGGTGGGCTTGTCTGTGCGTCGAGTAAACCCTAAGAAGTGGCGACGGTCCAAACGTGGGACATTGCATAGGGATCGATTTTCAGAAACATCACAATTATATCCGTTACTGAGGGAAAGAAGCCATGGTGGCTACCTTGCCAGTTATTTGCCATTTGGTTTCCGACGTACTTCGACTTTTGGGGGTGACACAATCATTGATAGAATGGGGCCAACACGAAAATGTAGATCTTGCGATGTTCATGATAATAATGTAGATCAGGGGCATCATGTTCGTAGAGTTTACAAGTAAGTTCTCCATGCATGCACCCCGCTCGGACATGTTCGGTGGCTTTGCTCCAGGCAGAAGATTCTCGGGACTTCGGAAAATATTATGCCATCTGTAAAGATAATCTTTCTCACATGTGCATCAACATATGGACATGGCTCTGGTGGATCAAATGAAGCTTGTTTCACAGTTCAGAACTAGACCAAGTTCAGGTTCATGTACGTTTGGTGGAGTGCTCGCTTAAACGGAATAATATGGCTCAGCACGACGCTTGGTGGAGATATAGATCCTCTAACCCAGTCAACTTTCATTCCACCAGCTAGGTAACCCGAGGCGACGCAGCCGTGGCGAAAAGTACGGGGAGTTATTCCTTGTGTCGTCTTTTAGAGGGCCCTAAAACGCAAGCAAAAGGCAATGAAGCGTGTTCAACACCTGTTCCCAACTGACCTCAATCGTGGCGTCGGAGAAAGGAATATGTCTTTTGAGTTCTTTTGTGAAAGAAGATACAACAAACCATGAAGCCTGCAAAGATTAGGAATTGAGGTCCAAGTCCAGCTACAATGGTGTTGTTCCCTTCTTTTTCTATCTCTTTCTGAGCAGGAACCCAGCACCGGTGGACTGGATATTGAGGCAAAGCAGGTCACCGGAGACGAATGTTCAGGTGCACTGTTTCCAAGAGATTAGATTAAAGCGGTCACCATATACAAATCGTACGATGCGAGTGTAGACCATGTGCAGCTTGCCGGCGGGAAAGCAAGATGGAAAAAGGAGGAAGATAGCTTGAAGGAGGAACAGTACAAAAGCTCCAATGTGAAAGGTCGCCGAGGGGCGGCAAGCATAGCCAAGGGGTTCACCTAAGTTGAAGACCAGAAATGAGTCACAGGATCGTGTAGTTGAATGTGTAGTGATTACGTGGAGGCCTTTTAATCTGCAGAAGCCGTCAATGACGAAAAGTATGCAACACTAGGTTCGATGTCTATCCATTTTCCAGGTATGTATCGCGCTCAACATCAAGAGAATTTCGGCAAACGACACAGCCGCAGGAAGACTTGGGATATATTTCCAGAGGTAACTGCCGTGGTAGGTTTCGAGCGCGGGCATATGAACGGTGAGAGTCTGGCACGTTCGATCACTCCAAATTTTGCCAGTAGAGGAACCGTGAATCGAAACTGTGAATGGTGACCAACGGGAACGATAAGAACTTTGAATTCTGAATCAGCGAATAACATTGTAGCAAATGCCAGTCTATTGTATGTCCCTTGTGAGCATTTCATACACCTACACAGCCGTCAATTGCACCACGACACGCGTTCGCGCTCCCATCTTCTGTTGCGGATCGCCGAAATTGTCTCGATGAAGCTCAGTTTGCGACATGATTGCTATCAAACAACATCCAAGAGGCAAGGTGCAAGGTATAATGACCAATGAAAGGGCTACAAGATCATCCGCAACCACTCTCTACCTTCTGTTCAGCTTCGTATGAGCCGAGGCACCGTACCGTCTTCAACAGGGCTTTGCGCGTGTCACGTCAGCAATCTTTACACGGTGACGGCATGTTGCGAGCACCAGTAGACATTAGACGCCTCACATATGGTATCGCCACATATTTCTGACCGCCGAGATACATTGCCACTGTCCAGCGAATTCATCTTTCAAATGCCACACGCATATTAACGTGCTCACGTCATAGTATCGAGCCTGATGCTTCGGCGAAGTCACGCAAATTCAAAAGGTGGTTGTCAAGAGTGTCAAGTTTGCTGCTATGACCGAGCCTTAGGGTTTCGTAGCTGCTGATGTACGAAAGCAGTAAGTGAAGGCATGTCAAGGTGTGTCTACTGGTACCTTGGCGAGGTCGCAGTGCTATCGTGTCTTAGTGTGATGAGTACGAGAAAGTACATCGAGTTGGTCGTCAATTTGGACAGAAGGTTGCGTTGGAAGCATGTTACTTGATGCATTAAATGCAGACATACTCAGCATGTCATCCTGTATACATCCAACAATAGGAGGAGGTTGCTTCGTGTGACGCTTCCCTCGGACGATCGTCAAAGGAATATACTAGCACTGATAGTTCATAGACTTGAACAAGCTTTATCCATTTTGTATCAAAAAGAAACATTGAAACCCAGATGGCAGACAGCAATTTTCAATTTCGCGTGGCGTTGCCAAAGATGCATGATGCGACTTCAACCCAAGTCCTGCGGGCTCCAAGCTGCAGACTCAGAAGAAGCATTAGCCAGAGAGGCCAGGATTATCCTACTTATCACCTACAATGGGGTGTTTTGCGAAGTCATAAAAGATGCCAAGTGAGCGAAATCGCACTCTTTCTCAATGCGCACGATTCCTCAAGCGCACCACCGGTCCTTTCCGATTCGACACAAACATTTCGTACGTCTGATACTGGTCCTCTAACCTTCTACCCGGCCGAGCCCTGGGATTCCCGCAGCCGAGCTTGTTTGCAGGATCTTGCTCAATCTGGAATTTCCATATCGTCTTCGCCATGACGATGCGCATCTCCAGCCAAGCCATGTTCTTGCCCACGCACCCACGCGAGCCTGTCGAGAAGGCACAAAATGCACTTTCGGCTAGGTCTACGGATTCGGCGGTTGCATCTGCTGGTTCGATTATCCAACGGTCTGGCTGGAAGCAAAATGGCTTTGTATAGTATGTAGGATTGTAGTGCATCGCCCAGAAAGCAGTGCTGATCAGTGTTCCTTGAGGAAAGAAGTGTCCATCCACCACAGAACCTCCTTGCAGCACTTCGCGACTTGGCTCAGCAGGCACAGGGGGAGCCATGCGCATTGCCTCTTTGATGAAAGCTGTTAGATATTTGCAAGAAAGCAAAGCATCTCCGTTCTTGATGTCATCATAGCTTTGGAATGCCGAAAGAATTTCGTTAGCCAACTTTTCTTGGATGTCGAGGTTGCGGCCAAGATAGAAGAACATAGCTGACAGGACAATTGCAGTGGTGTCCGAGCCTGCGATTGTCAAAAGCTCACATTCAGCAAACAGTTCTGGCAGTGAATAGCCAGTTCCAGTCTGCGGGTCAACGGCCTTGAACAACCAGTGGAAAAAGTCTTTCCGCTTTTCTGCTTCCGATTGAGACTTCTCCTCAAGCTGCGTCTGCTTCAAGGTTCGAGACGTGAGGCACTCCTCTACGAACGAGCTCCAGTTCTTGATAGCCGGCGGAGATGCTATTTCCATAAGCTTATCAAGGCCACGAGGCTTGAACCAGGCCCAGGTAGACAAGAGCGGCGACCAACAAATCTTGGTTCAGTCAGTATTGAGAAGATATAAATGTAAAGCCGGTCAGACATACAGGATTAATCAGCTCTACAAAGCTAATCATCATCTCAGGTACGTGCCGAAGCTTGCTTTCTGGCTCCTTCATATCAAAGCACTTTCCGAAACACAAATCACCGAGAATGTCGAATACCAGATATGTTACTTGATCTGCCATGTCTACCGGATCGCCCGACGCATCATCGGTGTACTTATGTTCTCCAAGGAGTTCTAACCACCGGTCCACATTGCGGTGTATGAACGTCTCAGCTTCCTTGAGCGCGTTTTCAGAAAATGCATAGTTCAACACTCGACGCTTCCGCGCGTGCACATTGATGTCCGTCGCATTCCAAGTATTTACTGCGTCGACGGTTCTGGGCCACAATTGGTAATATGTGCTCTTCTTCACGTTGCCTCGAGGTCCGAAGATGGTTCGGTATGCTGTTGGCGTGTTGATGCATACCGCATCCGGGCGATATCGAAACTCCGAACCGTACTTCTCCTGTAGAGCGAGAAGCCACAGATGCCTGTCCTGGTTTTTTGTATGCCACCATGATGGTAGGACGCTGATCTGGCACCAAAATGGACCGGGAAATTTAGCTAGCGGATGAAAGAAGAGGAGAAAGATACTCGTAGAAATGAAATACGCTCCACCAAAGCACAAGCATAGGGCGATAATATCTGCCGTACTAATAGCAGGAGGACTTAAGGTGATAGCCATATCTCGCTGTTACCACAATTGTGAACAACTAGCGTGTGGTATAAGTATGTGAGAAGTGTTATATCAACCGGAGTGGAAAGTTCTCATGTGTGCTGATTTCCAAGTGTGGGGGAGCGGACTAGTGCTGAGATGAGCTTGAAAAGCAATGGCGGACCAGCCGACCAGCGGATTGCAACGGTGCCATTCCATTCGCTGCGATACGGCTCAAGATTCTGTTCGGCGGGGTATCTCCCCATATCCTAGCTAGTACTGCCAGAATAAGAGATGCTTCTACCGGCTGCTGCGTGTGGGGTCTTCGGCGACAAATAGCATAAGATAATGATAGTCTTGCGGAAGCGCAGCCAATTCTTAAGCTTATTAAGCAAGAGATGACGAAGTGTCCGGTGAATATAATTCCATCAATAGAGATGCCAAGGGCATCCACCAGATTGGATAAGGCTGAGGTGAAGGACGTTTGAGATTCGGCGCACTGCACTCTTCAGCGCAGTCAAGGATTTGGCGATCCTCCTCAGTCCTTATCGTCCAAACCTTGCTCATAAGTCGCCATTCTTCGCATGTACGACAAGCAGACATCTTCACTATTTGAGTCGACGTTCGCCATGTATCTTAACACGATGGCTATGCTCCGTTCATCATGTAGTAGCTCAGCAGACGTCGGTACAACCGCTGATAATGCTAACCCCGCCGGAGCCAAGCGGTTGCTTGGCAGTCTTTGATTGGCTAACATGGGAAGCCATTTGTTCCGGTCCAGTAGTCGTCCTGGGGTATTTAAGTCGTGCTTACGACGAAGATGGTGCGAGCTCTTCGAACGACATGAAAGATGCTAACACTGCGCCCATACACAAAGCGAGTGTGTAACTATCCCTCGGTGTTAAGTGACGGTTTGAAGACACGACAAAGTACGCCCGACTATTTCCGCATGGTTGCAATACAGCGGCTTTTGATCGATGGGGACCGGAGTATTTCAGCATAGTAATCCAAGATGTGGCATATAAAGCAGGCGTGATAGCCTACATACGCATCGCTCTCGAGCACACATACTCCTCATAACCCAAGGACATGAGCATGGCTACCAGTACTCCAGTCTGGTTCATCACCGCCGCCTCGAGCGGGTTCGGCAGACACATCGCCCTTGAAGCACTCTCCCGCGGCCACAAGGTCATCGCCAGCGCACGCAGCACATCCCGCATCGCCGACCTGAAGGAGGCAGGGGCCGACACTGTCGCTCTCGACGTGACCTCGCCGCTCCCCGAGATTGAGAAAGTCGCCAAACAAGCCAACGACAAGCACGGCTACATCAACCACCTCGTCAACGCCGCAGGCTACATTCTCGCCGGCGCCATCGAAGAAACCTCGTACGTCAGCCCGTTACAACACAGTCCAAAAAAAAATTCTTTAAAAAAATTAAGTCACACATCACTGATATGCCACACCCCGTACAGCCCCAAGGAAGACTACGACACCTTCAACACCAACGTCTTCGGCACCCTCAACGTCTCCAAAGCCTTCCTGCCCTACCTCCGCGCCACACCAGGCCACCGCACGATTGCAAACTTTGGCAGCATCGGCTCCTGGCGCGGCGCCGCGGGCTTTGGGCTGTACGCGGGCACCAAGTGGGCCGTCAGCGGCATCAGCGAGTCGCTGCGCGCCGAGCTCGCTCCGCTGGGCATCCACGTCACGGTCGTCGAGCCCGGGTATTTCCGCACGGCGTTTTTGAGCCCCGCGACGCAGGTCAGCAGTGCGAAGAGGATCGCGGCGTACGACGAGACGGCGGTCGGGGCGGCGAGGAGCAGGTTAAGGGCTGTTGATGGCAGGCAGCCGGGAGACGTGGAGAAGGGGGCGAAGGTCATTGTGGATGTGTTGACGGGGAGCGGGGCGGCAGAGGGGAGGGAGGTTCCTGTTAGAGTGGCGCTGGGGAACGATAGTCCTGTTGCGATTAAGGCTAAGATCGACGAGACGTTGGTGTTGCTGGGGCAGTGGGATGGGATCACGAACCAGACGAACCATGATGATGTGTGAGGAGGAGTTGTGTCCTTTACTTGATTAGCAGATTGTGATGTTCTGATTGGATATTCTTCAATTGGAGCATAGTGAAGCCATCTAATATAGCGTGTGGCTGATTAGTATCAACGCAGCTTCGACGCGTTGTTGTAAGAAATAGAATCGACCCAGTAAATTCATACAGCCCACGTCTTATGCTTGACTAAACCCCATTCTTCTTATACAAAATATCTAAACAATAACCACCATGCCACACCCTAGGTATCCAAGTTCCTCTTTGCAAAACGCCAGTGCCAATGCCCATGCAAATGCAAATGCTTGCAAGCCCATACGCCCAATCAAAGTAAAATAGCTTCATACAATCTCCTAGTCCCCGGCATATCCCCCAGCCTTGTGACACTTGACATGCACAAGGTCCGTCTTGCCATGCCCATCAACGACCAGCGCTGTCAGGCTACCTCCGCTCACGCAGCCGGTGTCGAGTCCATATGTATATTCCTGGATATTCAGACCCCTCTTCCTGTTATGGCCGTATACAATGGTCGTGCGTTTCTCGAGAGGGAGCTTCTTCTGGCGGTGGTTCCAAAACTTCTCCCAGGGGGTGCCGTCATGCTTGGAGCTGGGAATACGTGTTTTGAGGTCGATGGTGCGCATGTTCATGACGTTGAAGGGATCTTGTTGCTCAAGGGGCGTGTCGGGGACTAGACCGGCGTGGACGGCAACGAAAGAGCCGGCGTTAGGGATGTCGCCGATGCGGAGGATGACGGGACATTGTTGCATGTAGGCGATTTCGGGCTTGGTGAAGTGTTTGGCAAGTTTGTGGAGCTCTCGATGACCTTTGGAAGGAGAGCTTGTGTTCATGTCTTGGAGAGATTCAGACGATTCCGTGGCGTTAGCAGCAGACGAGTCTTGCTTTTCTTCCGCCTCAGCAATGTATAGCAGCAGCTTATCTTCCCAATTGCCCCGAACGCAAGACGCGCCCAACTTGTTTGCGAGCCTGATAACACCTGGCGAGTCGGGGCCTTTTGCGATCATGTCGCCGGCCAAGACAAGATGGTCGTGCTTGTGGTTGAAGTCGAGCTTGTTCAGCAGATGTTCGAGCTCCTCCCGGCAACCGTGTACATCGCCCACGAACACTAGCCTTTTATGCTTGTGCTTCGCAGGCAGATGCTCGTGGTCCATGTCGCGCAACTGGATCATGTTCTTGAACTCGGGCCGCACATTGCTACCATAGTGCATCGTCGGTTCGTTGTCCATGTCGTACAGCAGCTGCTTGTATGCGGCGTGGCGCGGCCCAAAGTATGTCCACCAGCTCACCAGAAGGAGCAGTAGTGCGCCGAGGTACAGGAAGGAGTATCGTTTTACGCGGCGCGGGATGCGGTCTGTTATGCTCGAGACGGCCGTCTGCCACTTTGGGGGGATCAGGAAATCGTCTTCGCGGCCGTAGAAATCCTCTTCCTCGTCCGAGACATCGAGAGGATGGCGGTGGTCAGGTATGAGGTCGATGAGCGGCGGTGGCCTCTTGTGCGCGTAGGGGTCGTCACGGTACGACGTCATCGCATGTGGTGGAGCGCGTTGTCTGCGGCGCGAGGCAAGGTAGTGCAGGGAGGGTTTCGCGTATCGAGTATTTGTTGCGCAGTGCTTCTAGGAGAATCGCAGACGGCATGCGACTGTGAACATGCAAATGAACATGCAATACTGTTCGCGTCCGAGGTCCGTTTCCCCTTTCGTAGTGTTGAGTCCGCAGTCAGTGGCGCCTGGCACCTGACTCGACTGATGCACTTGCTGCCGCACGTAACCCGCGCCTTCAAGTATGAATTTGTACTGCAAGAAGGACTGTAGGCCTGGGTTCTTCCCCAAAGGCTCCAGAATGAGGAAGAAGGGAGCCTGCGAGATCATCCGTGCCTGAAAGACATCATCGCACATCCTAACTACAAGGGTACTTACCTCCCTACCTAGGCACTTTTGGCCGAGAATGGTTCCGCGAGCATCGGCACATGCAGGCTCGACAAGAAAAATGCGCATTCTCAACTCTGAGCGCCGGAAATAATGCGTTAAACAAAGAGCCAGGCACGACGATCAAGACGTGCAGTGGTGCGCAGGCGTCGCGCAGCCTTGTGGACAGATGCGGATCCTTGGATGCAGTCCGATGGTCAGCCCGAATCGGGCCTAGCGCCATCCACCAAGATGCTGCACCCTGCACAAGTAATGCTTCAAATGCTCCTGCGCCTTGTACATCAACTCACCTCAGTAGCTACCTGGTCATTCTTCCTGACCACCGCCTCTGCATCTAAAATGCCACTACCTAGGCTATCTGTTGGTGAGCACAACGCTTCTATCGTAGTCCTGGGCGAAGCACTGGTGGGCAAAACATGCTTCGTAGATATGGTCAGTGACTTTCCTTGTAAGCGATGCATTTAGATTCACACTAATCTTGTCGCAGTTCCTTGAAGGTAGACACTTTATTCTCCATGATGCTTTCACATCAGATAGTCGCAGCCGTACCATAGCTGTCGACGATCAAACTTGGAAGACTTGGCTTATCGATCTAAGCTCTTCAACTATTCGAGATCTAGATCCCAATCTGAATATGGACTACTTTGAAAGTTGCCTCGCAAGAGCTGATGGCGTGGTATTGCTCTACGATATCACTTCACAGCAGACTTTCGATCATGTCACCAATGCAGCGTACATGTACGCGTGGTCATGCAGAAAGCGAGAGCAGTATGTGACTGGACGACAAAGATTTGGCTGCGTGGTTGTCGGTAACAAGACTGATTTGGCAAGTGCTGTTGGAGGAGCCAGACAAGTTAACAAAGAGATGGCAGAAGAGTGGGCGCAAAGTCAAGGCTTCAGACATCTAGAGGTAACATCACACTCAAGAGAAGAAATCCAAGATACCATAGCAGCTGTCATTAGAAGCGTAATCAAGGCACGACGACGTGATCTTAGGGACATGGCAGAAAATGAACTTGTAGACACTGCTGCAAACCCCCGTCAAACAGCGCCCACCAAAATTCCTCTCCGCAACCGCCTCAGCCGTCTCTTCAAGCCTACTAAATCACCTTCTCCGTCAAATCAAACATAAACATAACAGGCCTCGTCTCCTCAAACTCCTTCCTCGCGTCCAACTCCTCGAACCACTCCGCCAACTGCACGTACCCCAAGGATGAAGTCACTGCTTAACGCCTGACCGCCATCCATCGTCTTGTCGCCAAGTATCCCCGGATTCCGCAAGGCGAACTCGTTATAATCCCTCCTCTTGCTAACATCGCTGAGGATAGCATACGCTTCTTTTACATCGTCCACCTCATGCGCGCGAAGGGGGAGGGGGTTGCGGATATAAGGATCAAAGGCTGCATTGTTGGAGGGGGATGTTGAGAAGTGCTAAATCTGGGAGGATGATATGCCGCGTTGTGGGAATAGATTCACATTGAGGAACGGCGGATTGTGAGGTTCAACGAGGTTCGAAGAAGGAGGGGCGCAGAGAGGACATTGTCTGCGAGGTGGGTATCCAAGTCGGCTATCTGCAGTCGTGCAAATGATGGACCGCCGTCTCCCTACCTTCCTACCTGCCGACCTACCTAGCGGATACAGTTCCGGGAACACGTCACTTCCCCAGAGTTAGCTTGCGGTAGTGAAGAGTATGAGTAGGTATTTGAGTTTGCGGGACGGGAGCTAAACAAGCAATCAACAACAACATGAGTCAAGAGAGTGTGAAGGTGTCGGACATGGTTATTGTATTCGCATTTTGTGTTATTATACATTGTCCCAGTGCCCTTGTGGCGTACGTTCTTTTTCCTGGTCTATCCAATATGGACCACGCACCTGCTCAGGTGTGGCACAACGTCGTGATAGCAGATTCGCCGTCATCATCATCATCTTCATCATACTCTCTGCTCTCATGGATTATAGTGTACATCCGTGGATATCTCAGTTTCGATGGGACAGGACATCTTCTTGCTTATAGGTCGTGCCGATGACCTTGCTTGCAGCCAGGCTTAGTAACTCAAGCGTTACGGTCTTCGGTCTTGGTCTTGACGGCAGCGACCTTAGGTGCCACCTCGTAGATGGGAGCTTGGCGATACGAAGGATGAGGACGCTGGGACGGTGGGGCCTGGCCGTACATGTTGCGGACCGGACCATAGCCAGCACGTGGAGCACTAGGGACGCTGGCGGGCGGGTATTGGAACTGGCCCTGCATGCCCATGGCGCTGTTGAAGTAAGGGATCTGGCCTTGGTTGTAGACTTGGCCTTGGTGGACAGGGAACTGGATAGGGTTGTTGGCTTGGCGATATGGCTGGGCGTAAGGCTCGATTCCAGTATTCAGATGGGCTGGGAAAGACTGGTGTCCGGTAGCAGTGGGAGTTTGAACAGGCCTGCCAAGACGGGCAGTGTTGCCAATCGGTGCACGCAGAGCCAACTGGTCACACGCTACACGGAGGCGGTAGTTGTACTGCTTTAACATCGCAATTATGCTATCCTTCTCTGCGGCTTGCTTTTCGTGCTGTTGTACTTTGTTATGCATCTGCTTCAGCGACATATGTAGACGCATGAAGTCTTCCTTGCAGCGTATATGCACGCCCTTGTCTGCGCCGGTCTTAAGCTGAGCCTGTATCTTTCCCTTAGATAGATTTGCTTCCTCCTTGCAATCGGTCGGGTTGGCTGGAGATGGCATACGAGAACCTGGAGCGCTTGCAAGGAATGGTCGACCACGCGGAATGTCCGTCTGGCATCCACCAGACAGAAGGTGGTTGGCGGCACGGAAGCGACCAAGACGCGACTCCGGTGGATGTACTGTATCGAAGTCCAACAATTGCGTCTGGTTTAGCGGCGGTGCTTGATACTGCTGCGCACTAATGCTATAAGCACCATTACTGGCAATGTCTAAATTAGGTAGTGCGCCAGCAAAACCCTGGTGGTAGGACTTAAGAGGACCGAACCCAGCCCAAATATTCTGGGGCAAAGAGGCCGGAGCGACACGTGAGGGGCCAAGAGGCACATCGGAATTGTGCAAGACCTGGCTGCGCTGCTGATGCGTGTACGCAGGAGGAAGCAGCTCAGAACGATTTGTGTTGCGCACTATTACCTATTAGTCTTGAATATAAGGACAGAGCTGGAAGATATAGAGAGCACAAGGACTTCTACAGTGCTATTGGAGGACAAGGTCCAAACTTACTCAAGAGAGCATCATCATGACCGCCGTCTGCAACGGATTCCTTCTTGATGGCAACTTGAGCACGCTTGGACACATGCTTTGAATCTGGACTGGCCGTAGGCGAATTTTGAGCTTGTCGCTTTGGTGCCTTTGAAGGTCTCGGGCCTTTGCGCGCCTGTCGGATCGGCTGGTCTACCACCGGGACGATCTCAGTGTCCAAGATCTGCTCCGTATGCTTTGAGCAAGATATACCCTTCTTGACACAACTGGTACAGGCACCATCCTTCTTGTTAGCATCACACTCCACAGTCTTACCATCACAACATCCATCGCAGACTTTCCAGCAAGAATCGCGGACGTGACGCTGTGTATGCTCAGCGCTTGCTGTACAATAGAGTCAATGCTAAGTACGCACCTCGACGGAAAATTTCTTGTTCATTTGTGCCTGGCAGCGTGAACACGCATAGCGCCCCTTGTCGTCGTCAGCTCGCTGTTGGACACTGGTCCGATTCCTGTAGCACACGGATTTCTTATCCCGCATATGACGCTTTCGGCTAGTCAGAATCCAGAGTCAATAAATGGGGCCTGAGTTTATACCGTAAGCGACTTCTCGCTGGCATATGTCTTATCACAGTGGGGACAATCAAAGCCTTGCTCGCTCTCATCGCCACCACTATCTTCTTCAGCCGCAGGCGTGCCATCGGTTAAGTCTATAGACATGACGTCCGAAAGGCTGGACGAAACGGTTGCTGGGGAGCCTACTGCAGAAGCGGTATCTGCCGCACTGACGATGGTGAGCATTAGAACACGCTGTACAGTTCATAAGCGACTCACGGCTCTCCAGTAGCATATTCCGAGTTATTGTAAGCGCTCGCCATGATCGAGGCTCGAAGAATAAGTTGATCAGTGGTGAGAAGCTTTTGGACTGAAGACCTTGTTGTGTAGCACGCGTGCAGGAAATATTGCAAGACGTCGACGAGCAACCTACTCACCGCACTAACCGCTTGTGCTGGTACAAACGGACGCGACGAGGCGCAGTGGAGAAATTTTCGTATCTTCACATGGCGAGAAGTGACACGTTCCGCCTGTCTTCACCCTCATCGTTGGATGCTTTTCCTTATCGGGCTTAGAGCAGATGGCGGCTGTAGAGGCAGTGGAAGAGAAAAGAGATCTACAGAAACGAGGTACTTGCTTGTAAGCTATGAATACTGTAGTTAGAATATCATCCCAATGAAGGCTAAGTATATCAAAGGCCAGGCTGCTTGTAAACTTTACAAAAAATCCTCCCCAGCTATTGTTTGGTACAACTTAAAACCATATGCTTTTTGAGCGTCTCTAATGTCATGACAAATTTCCTTGTTCTCTACTGCAGCAAAGTGTTTGCTTGCTGCGCCCTCTCAGCAAAACTTTTGAGTCGTCGCCCAGTCACACATCACTTTTCCGACACAACTGCAGCACTTGCATATCTAAGCAGCAAGTTAGCACACATCTATATCAACACAACATATCCGGTCCGCATGAGTACACACTTTTTGCTGCTTCGCTTTAGTGTCAGACCCATCGATACAAGTCAGTGTCTGCGCATTCCATCGGAACTTGTTGTAGCAGGCGTTGGCGTTGATCACCGCTGCACAATCATCGCTTCGCACAAGCTCCGTGGTACATTCGGGATAGGTTTGGCCAAGGATCGAAACGGCCATACAGATGAGGAGACACAGGTGGTACGTAGTTTTGACCATGTTGTATCGAGCGTTGTCAAATATTCTAAGTATGAAGCAGCTCGCTGTACGGCGAAGGTGATTTTCGAAGATTATGGATAGCTTCAACTATAGCGAGCCAAAGAGTATATATGTAACGCTAGATTACACGTGTCTCTTCTCTTGGTATGTGATTGCCAGCTACTCCGTCACATCGACCATGTTATATGGGTTTTGGAGACCGGGAGAATGAATCCGCACCCTCTTGATGCACAATGATGTGAGAGAAGCACAGTGCGGGTAAATACTTTGGCGTTTCGCTAAGGTGGTCGGATCAACGGCGAAGAATGATGTTGGTGATGTTCAGATCACGACTTGGCAAATTGATGCGTATTCGTCAAGCAATATCTCCGTTCATTACCCCAGATTCCGGTTATTGACACCCACGTTGACTCCACACGGCAGTTAGGAATTGTGTATTTGTCTTTCACATGGTAGCAAAAGGTTTCTGGCAAGCACGACCTATATCTGTGCGAGTGGATTGAGCAGTCTGACCACGAAGGAACTTCAGTTTGACCTTGAAGGAGAAACGAACATCATGAAGTCAACGTATCTCATTGCAGGTCTCAAGCTGCTCGCTTTTTCAGAAGCCGGGCTTCTTCGCTTCGGCTGTGCGCAGTTGACAGTGCAACGTCTTGATCCTTTGGTCAACCCCGGAAGCGTCCCGTCACCACATCTACACCAGATTATTGGTGGCGTAAGTCTTCTTTGGATCAAGAAGTACGACTATCATTAGAACTAACCAAATGCATACAGAACTCTTTCAATGCCACCATGGATCCGCAAAAGGGACATGACCTTGCGAAGTTGTCAACTTGTACGACATGCGAAATGAGCGAGGACTTCAGTATATTGACCCTTCCACTGCCAGAAAAATCTCACTAATGCTGCTAGGTAACTACTGGACAGCCACAATCTTCTTCAAGGCCAAAAATGGCACATTCAAGCGTGTGCCCCAGCGAGCGCAGCAAGGTATTGAGACAACGAATGGTGGAATGGTGAGAATTCTTTTTGACCTTCAGTTCCTGCAACGGCTAATCTCGATGCAAGATGGTGTACTACATGAACGATGCCCTCTTCTCGACAACGCAGACATCCAAAGTGACAGCATTCAAGCAAGGTTTTCGCATGCTCATTGGCGATGTAAACTATCGTGATCGTGAGGCAGCTCGCGACTTCCGACAGCTTACCTACATCTGCATGCAGAATGAAGGGACAAGAGAGCCTGAAACACTGCAGTTCCCGACTCAGCCCTGCCCTGCTGGAATCATGATCAACCATCGCTTCCCAACATGCTGGGATGGCGTGAATCTTGACAGTCCGAGCCACCGAGAGCATGTCGCGTATCCAGCTAGCGGCACGTTTGAGAGCGGCGGGCCTTGCCCTGCCACCCATCCCATTCGACTTCCTCAAATTCTGCTAGAGACAGTCTGGGACACGAGGCAATTCAATAATAAAGCAGACTGGCCGGTAGATGGCAGCCAGCCATTCGTCTGGTCAAGTGGCGACAAGACAGGATTTTCAACGCACGCTGACTACGTCTTTGGCTGGAAAGACGATAGTTTGCAGAAAGCCATGGACGCGAACAACTATGTCACGGCGCCGACGCTCAAGAAACAAAATATCGCTGCACAAAACAAATGCAATGTGAAGGATATGGTTGGCGAGAAGCTTGACGGGTGGTTGACGCAGTTGCCGGGAAATGTCATGGGAGAATGAACTGCTTCGCATCAGATATCTATGATTGCAAACTAAATGTATCAAATTTAGCTGTACATATTAGCCCAGGATCAGATCTATGTCTTCCCGCTCCAGTCGTTCCCAATATTCTTGATCGACGGAGCCCGCTGCCCTACGGTATGCAATGCCATCTGTCCATTCGATCCAGAGAACATTGTACGATTCTCGAACGCAGAGCGGCTCGTCAAATCGTTGCTTTTCTTCATACCAAGTATTAAATCGCTGCGTAGTGCGGCTTATCGCGACGAGCTCGATTAGTGAAGTGTCATCATGCTTCGCTCCCTCGGTCACAGCCGTGTTGGTCCCTTCGCCAAAATCGGCCGAGAAAACCTGCACGGATGCATGATCTACGGGACACGCATTATGTGCCAACGGAAAAAGCATCAAGTCGTTCTTAGTGTGAAGATGGAGTGTACCTATGTTTCTGCCACTTTGTCTGTCACAGAGTGCAATCAGCTTGCTTGTCTCGTCTGGGTTGTCTTTGTCCAAGTCGGAAGTTCTCCGCCCTAGAACATGAGCTCGTTGAGTTCTTGTGAATAGATACGGAGTCTGCTCTGGCATGCTTGGGAGCGTTGAGCTGGTGACCTCCCTGACTGGGAAGGGATAGTACCAATCATTGCTGGGGCCATAATCACCAACATTTGGAGTAGCCTTGTATCTCCATACTTGTCCCTCGCAGTCACTAGGGAAAAGGCGTGGCTGTTCTAGAAAGGTGCCTATCTTGGACTCAAGCTTCGTAGCTGTCCAACCCGGAATATCGACGTCTCCCCTCTTCCACGCTTCACGGTTTTCAAACCAGTAGGGTCTTATCCGTCTTCGCTCCGATGATCTTGGCGAACTGGCTGTGTACCAATTGACTATGGGTGTAGTCTCCTGCAACGTAGTCACGCGATCGTTGACCCGACTTGACTCTTTCCCAAGGTTCACCAATCCTTGCCAACCGACCCAGGACCAAGACGGCAAATTACCTAGATTCGAATGAGTTCCTGCAGATTCATCTGAAGCAATTCGACGCTTGGCCTCTGTGTGTGGCCAGTACGGTGTCCATGCCAGGGCTCGATCAAAGAACATTTCCGGAAGACCGTAGAGAAAGCCGCCCTCGAAAGTGCGACTAAGCACAGCTAAAAGCCCAGAGATACCAGAGCTACAATCCTCTGCGTGTCGTAGATTCAAGTCATTGTAGTTAGAAATGATTTGCGTGATGCTACCTAGCTCCGGAAATCCTGCGAGACTCTCGACAAGTCTCGGCTCGATATATTTCTGCACTTCGGTATTTGGCGTTACTTCCTCGTGATACTGTGCAATGCTACACTCCCAGTGCGCCTGCCCACCCAAGATAAATACCTTTCTCTTTGATAATTTATGTTCCTGGAAAGTCC
Source organism: Coniothyrium glycines (assembly GCA_025742365.1). Lineage (NCBI taxonomy): Eukaryota > Fungi > Ascomycota > Dothideomycetes > Pleosporales > Coniothyriaceae > Coniothyrium > Coniothyrium glycines. The sequence continues at coordinate 179,553 of JAMXIJ010000031.1, forward strand.
ATGCCCGTTTGAAGTACGGGTTAGGCCCGTGAGCGAGAGTGAAAATTCCACTTTTCCGAAGAATTACTCGTCGATCTGCAAGAGGAAAAACATTTTGCTGTAGCTTCCTTGACTCGGATATGTTGTCTAGACCCAGTATTCCGTGGTCGGCATCGCCATCTGCGGCGATGATGGTCAGAATCGCGGTCGCATAGATTGAGCCCATCATGTTTAATTGTTCTAGAGTCTCCTCTTCATCTCCATGCATGATACATAGCGCGTCCACCCAAATATATCGCTCTCCTAGCGCTTTAGTCATCGCGATAGCATGGCGAACTGTGGATGGAATTTGAGATGCTATTTCAGGTTTCCGAAAAGCATGATGCCTTTGGAGTGTAAAGTTCATCTCCGCGTTAACTTTGAGCCCTGGGTTATTGCCATAAGTGTAGCTCAATGCGATGAACTTGGATTGAGTGCTTCCAGGTACAATACACTCCAACTCAACATCGACTAACCACGCCGGAGTGGTTGACCAGATCTTCAACGGGTTCTCGCATTTGCTACCATGATGATTGAGACACTCATTCTTCCAGCTATTGACCATATCTAGATCAATCCAGTCAGGATTCAAAATCTCCCCTTTCGCAAAATCTTCTGCAGTTGCCTCTTTTGAACATAGCAGAAGCTCCCAGGTAATCCCTAAATTCTTGACAGACTCAATCAATCTGACTTCGCCAATAGTTTGGCCGCGTTTGAAGCCAAAGTCGTTCTTGGGGCGTGAGTCACCGTAGGATGGTCTTTGGCAATGCTTCCGGAATTGTTGCAATAATGCTACATGCTTAGTGCAGTCGAGAGTGGCCTGAGATTGGAAAGCGGAGACCACAACATCCTCGGTCCTAACACCTCGGAACAGGTTCAGTATCGCGTTGCAAAGCTCACAAGTCATTGCAGTGGTTGGAGAGTGCACTTGGACATATGGAGCGTTGATGATGATTTGAAGTACCGGTAGGTATGCAGGCTGTTGCCTGTTTCGCCACTATAGCCGCTGACTCAGCTTTTGAGGTGCAACGCAATCTTCGCGTGAACTGATCAGAATGATATAATTGCTGGAATACAGGATATTGAAATCGATTTAGGAAGAAATCATATTCTCAATCGAGATCTCGTGGAGATTGACGATCTAGAAGAATCGCCCTCGACGACTGTCTCCAATTGCATCAGGGTCCGGACTACGCTCTTGATCCTTCCGCAACTAGAAAATATCTTGAGATGATACCAAGGTGCGCTGAGAGAACGAGCGTGATATGGTGACCTCAAACACCATAGCTTTCCGGTCTTACAGAATCTAGAGCACTTCCACCTAGTGGTGCCGAGTACTCGTTGAGATTTGATTCAAAGCAGACAGCACCAATTTGGACTCAACCATCGTGGACCCACATATGGGTAAGAGACTGCACGATTGCTCGCGAGAACGCAATTTCTTGCCATGAAAGCGCGTTGATGGACATGGAACACGAGAGCATTTATCCGCAAAGACTGCTGTTGTTCCAACGAAACATAAAGGCCAACATTCCGACAAGCGATTGAGCGAGATACGTGGCGAGGTATCCAAAGCAGGCCGTTCCTTGCGGCGACACACCCATGTGCATGTGTCAACTGCCTTATCGCTTCAACGATGCGTGGCTACGATCCACAATTTTCATACATCCAAGCTACTATTAGATTTCGCCGAAATATCGTATAACCCAAAGTGCACAACCCCGAATAATCGATCAAACAACAAACGAGCTACGGACCATATTCCACACAAGCAAATCCACTATATAAAAAAAGAAACTTGCAACCAATGCAAGAAATCAGCAAGCTACAGATCGTCCCAACCATCTCGCTAGGCCTAAACAACCTACCGGTAACCCGAACATCTATGCTACTAAATCAAAAACATAACCCCCTCACACAAGCACTCCCATCCATCCTTGCCCCACGAACCTCCCCAAAAAAACGTAGCTGCCCTCTGCCAGAATCGAACTAGCGATCTTATCATAGCATGCACCATACTAGTGATACGCTTTACCACTAAGCCAAGAGGGCGAGAATCCCGTCATCAGACGAGTTGGCGTGGTGCACCGTCCTGAGCGGTGATTGGATGACCATATTCCAAATCTTACAACATATATTCCAATTTTTCAAGTCATGGTTGAAAAAAGATGTGGCCATAGCACGTAGCACGGCGGGCGTCTGCTCCAGGCTATTTCGAGAAAAATGGTTAGGAGGTTGTATGTAATTGTGTGGAGCATGGAGTGGGACGCAAGCGAGCGAATCACCGTGTTGGAACAGGTACCTGCATTGCACAACTTTGCCCGCTAGGCACTGGGATAAGTTGTTGGTTTGGATGCTCTGCATGTCTTACAGTGGTGCGACGGGCGTTGTGCAACGTAGACATGATGACGATGCTTGGGATATTTCACGAAGACTCGCATGTGGAGACTTGCTACCTGGAGAGAAACGCGGAATTCAAGGGTAGAGGATGATTCCCCAGTGCCAGCCAGGCTGGGTCGTGGCTGTCCAACTTCCACGGTTCATTAGCAGTTGGGTGGTTGAGTGGGACCGGGAATGCTTTAGAGGCTTAGTAAAACGACAGACATGCAGGTAAATGTAGCAGTGCCTGCACTTCACCATGCTATGCTTCATTCATTCTAGCTCTCTAGTTCTCTGCGTACTAAATGCTCAAATGTTCTTCCGTTCATAATGACAGCGCCGTGACATGCAGTACAATGCAACGCAGTAAAAAATGCAGAAATCAATGCTCAGCAATTCCATCCTCCTGAAAGAACAAGGTGAACCTTCTAGTCAAAAGACCTGCGCCGCGAAAATACGCTTCAATGACCATGTTTCTTCTTCTCATGCAGTTCTAGCTCTTTGACGTATTTGACGAACGTCTTCTTATGCACCTGAATAATTATAAGCTTCGTAACTAGATTTTGTGATATTGAACTTACCAAGCCAGCATACTTGCCGTCCCTGAGAACGCAGATATATCTTAGACCAAGTTTGACAAAGCACTCATATACTAAATCCATGGGAGAGTGTATATCAAGTGCAACCGGGGCGGGGTCGATGTATGGAGTAAAGTCACTTGGGTCATGCGATGCCTGTTCCTCGTCACGCTGTGGCTCCCGACCGGCTGCCCAGTCCACTTGTGGCGACATCAGACAAAGAGTGTTGTTTTCATTCTCAAGCTTGTCGAGCGCGAATTCCAGGTCTGGCGCAGGTATCAAGCCCACCAGTACGCCGTACTTCACAATCGGCAATCCCCCATCGAGTTCACCAGCCAGCTGCAACCTGTGTTGCTTTTCACGAAGTTCAGCTGCCGGCACAAGGGACTCATTCGAGATGTCGATTATATGATCTGGACGTACCCGTGGGGTGATGCCGCCAAGTTCTGACGTGAAAATTGGTCGAACCTTGTTATCGAGAAAGGGATACGAATTCATGTCTGTAAGAAGATCGTAAATACTAAGTGGTTCGATGGCATCGGCAACCCACTTGGCGACGAGAATACCAAGAGAGAAGGGTAAGACATGATCGAGACTACCCGTCAGCTCAAACAAGATGACAGCCAATGTGATCGATAAGCGGGTCACTCCAGTCATGGTTGCGCCAGCAGCCACAAGCGCATACACGCCAGGAACAACGCATGAGCCAGGCGGACCGGTCGGCTTGCAGCTGCCAAATATGCTCCAGTGGCTGAATCGAAGTGCGAAGAGCTGAACCGTATGTCCGATGAAACGACCTGCAAGACCACCAACCACCATGGACGGAACGTAGATTCCCGCCGGCACCTTGATGCCAAAGGTGACGACTGTCAGGCTGGCTTTGATGAGAAATGCAACAAACAGGACTTTGAGTACGCTAGGTATCTGCTCGGCAGTGGGACAAAGACCGTCCCCGGAATCTGTGTATGTATCGCAAGGACTTGCTAACTCGAAAAGTAACTCTGTGACAGGAAGCTTGGTGTACCTATTCCAGAAGCTGATCAGCCCTGTGGTGAGGGCAACAAGGAATACCTCAAGCAGGGGATGTTTTTTGATCGTCGGTATGCGACGAAATGTGCGAGCCCATATGCGAGATGCCTTGATGAAAAGTGCGCCAAGAACGCCACCGACAGCGCCTGTGAGGATGAACGTGACCAGCTCGAAGAATTTCCAGTCTAAATGGTAGCGGACTTCGAAAAGCACAATCTTCTTAGTCCCATAGGGATCCAAGAACTTCAAAGATAGAGCTGCAGCCTATATCAGGTCAGTGTGGTGCGACACTCAGCTCCAAAGGCAACCTACGATGCAACAGAAAAAGGTTCGGAACAGCGTTTTTGACGGGAAGTAGTAGCTCACTTCTTCCAAGCTGAATAGCACACCGCCGATAGGTGCACCAAAAGCAACAGCTACTCCGCTTGCAGCGCTGGCACTAAGGATCTCTCGACGTTTACCATCGTTGCTGCTATATTTCGAGAATATACGACATGCGATATTGCCTATACATGTGGCAATATGCACGTACGGCCCTTCTTTACCAAGACTGAGCCCTGATGCGACACTGAGAATCAAGGCTAGGGTCTTGATGATCAGAGTGCGGAGACCAAGATATCCGTGAAGAACGAAACCGCTCAAGATGACCTTGACTTCAGCTACACCACTGCCTGCAGCAGAGTAGTATACCATGGGCGGCCGAACATTGACTTGCTCAAACCTTGTTGTGGGACTGACGCTACGTTTGCGGTCCTCCTCTTCGTCGTCGGAGTGTCTGTGGACCTCGGCAGCCAGATTTTCATCGAGCGTGGAGAGAGAAATAGCAGAAGGTATGACTGTCTTTGTTGTAAGTGTCAACAAGCAGGATGCCATGGACAAAAAAATGACAGAAAGCACAAAGACAGCATATTGCGTTTGTACAACATCCAGCTTGTCGGTCCGGATAGCCTTGGACCAATGTATCCAATCTTCACATATTGTGGCTCCATCACAACACGTCTTTCTGCTCTTGTTCCATCCACTCTTGCAGTATCCCTGCTTTAGGTCGAATAGCATGGTCTCGGTAGTGTTCACGAGGTATGCGCAGATGGCAGTAAGCACGCCGATGAGGGCCACCAGGACCCAGCCCTGAGCGCCATCGAACCAAGCTGCCAGTCGACCTTTAACGTCCTTGCGGTTGCGAAGTGCCTTGACGCGATAGGCATCGGCGATGTTGTCATGCACCCAATCTGTTGACGTAAACTGGTCGTACCACACGCGATTGTCCTGGAAGAAGGACGCCCGGACCGAGTGCATGCTCTCATCCAGATTCGTCCGCCGCTCACCCAAGGCGGTAACGAGCCTCTGGCTAAACGACTGGCTGAAGGAGCCCGCCCTACTGGCCCGCATCCTCGAGCTGGTGGGCAGCTGGCTATTATGTCGCCTTTGACCAAGGCGGGGGGTGCCTGGCGACGTGCCTGGGAGGCTCTTGTACGACCGCGCACTCTGCCCATGGGGATGGGCTAGCAGACCCGAACGCTCTGTGATGCTCTCTCTTGACGCTGAGAGGTCGACGTCTGAGCCTCGCATTTGCCTGGAGGGCCGGAATGTGGCTGTCGGAGAGGTTGGAGTGGTGCTGCTATATGTGTCGTCGCGCTCACGCTGCTCGGCAGTATAGCCGTCGGGGTCATCGTGGTCGTCGACGCTGCGGTACGAGTGCATCGACTTGGGCATTGTGGCAGCGTGAATCTAGCACAGTAGGGCCTTGCGGGCGGAGGGCGGTCAGCGGGGCTTTAACAAAGCCATTTGGCCGAGTCAAGCATTTTCGGGGGGGTTCACATGACGGTCTCAGATGGGCAGCCATGTGAGAGGCATAGCCTACCAACGCACCTCGAAAGGGAGACAGACTGCACGTCGAGGGGCCGTCATCTGCTAGACATGGCAGCCATGCTCTGCACCGATGTCAAACAGAGAAAAAAAAGTAAAAGACCGAGCGTGCTGGCTACGTGTACGGGTGTTGATTATCGCCGAGGCTTTGTGTTGATCTGTCACGCGCGAGTACCGCAGGTCCGCAGCAGTAGGCGATGACGAAAGCAGGGTCTCACTTGCCGCGAACCCCCTATGCCCTTTTGGGATTGGCGCCACGCACGCGGCCAGCCAATGGCGGGACCATCTCTCCCGATTAATGTCCGCAGCTTGTGCGACCTTGAACAACATTATAGATAACAATCCGTCAAGATGGTGAGACTGCCCGAGGACATGCGTCAGAGGAGACATGATTGACAAGAAAAGCCTGTGCCATACGAGCAATTCTTCCTCTTTGGTGATTCCATTACACAGTACGAGGATCCGCGGTGTAACTAAACGTGAGACATACACTGACTTTCGACCCCACCATGTAGGGATTCTTTCAGCCAAGATCGAGGCTTTGGCTTCTCTGCCGCCCTGCAGGCAGGTAAGCATCGTGTCCTGCGTATTGCAATTTTGAATTACTTTCTCTGTCAAGAATCACATGAAACCTTTTTTGAACTGCTCGCAAGGTTGACATGATGTAGCTTACATACGACGGCTTGATGTCGTGAATCGTGGATTCAGGTATGTACTTATGTATCCAGTGCCGTGGCTAGCTCATCATTACTCAAACCCGCAGTGGCTATACTTCCCGCCAAGCCCTCCAAATCCTGCCGGCTATCATTCCCAGCCCAGAGGAGGCCAAAATTCGCTTTCTGGTATGTATACATGTATCCACATATCAGGCGTCGAGAGAAGCCTGACCTTCATCTAGACGGTTTTCTTCGGAGCCAACGATGCTTCCCTGCCAGATGCGCCAAACAAGCAACATGTACCACTCGACGAATACAGGTCCAATCTGGAAAAGATCGTTAAGCATCCACTGATAGTGGCGCACGATCCTCGTATCATCTTGATAGCGCCGCCTCCTATCAACGAGCACCTGTGGTGGCCCAGAGATCAGTTCAATGGTTACACCAGCATATCGCGATCGGCCAGCACAACGAAGAAGTACGCTGATGCTGTCGTCGAACTGGGCGCTGAACTTGACGTTCCGGTCATAAATCTGTGGAAGGCTTTCATGGACAAGGTCAAGTTTAACTTCGAAGAATGGAAAGTGGGAAGTCCTCTGCCCGGAGCATCAAGTGTTGCACAGAACGATGTACTGGTTGAGTTGATGTATGACGGTAGGTTGGTCTACAATACTAGTTGAAGAACCTGGTGCTAATTCGATCAAGGCCTCCATTTCAACCCTGCAGGATATGAGATACTTTTTCAGGAGGTAATGAAATTGATCAGGGCGAAATGGCCTGATCAATCGCCGGAGAAATTGCCCTTTGTATTCCCTTTGTGGAACGATCATGAGGCGTGGAAGGCATGGAACGACGGACAAGCTGCACCATCATCATCATCGTAGACAATGATGAGCTGAAGGCAAAATTCCTGTCATACCACCCACAGATGTGCTTTCAGTAGGGCGAAGCTGCACGCCGGAGCAATAACATGATCTAAGAAAGGTGGTGGCGTTGTACACGAATGCTGGGGGTGAAAAGACAATGGGGATGGGTGGGCCGGTAAGGCATGCGGGTCCATTTGCTGCAGGCCGAAGCTAGGCGGTAACTCCGAAACATGCATCGCGACTGCCTCTCGCAGCTTGGAGAACATCATCACTCAGCCAAAACTTCAATGATCATTACACCTCGTACCACACTGCACGTTACAACTCTATAACGTACAAGAATCTGCACAGTACTGCTAGCTGTATACCCAAATGCCCGCATCACCAGAGACATAGTAGACCTCATTCCACACAATATCGTCCACGAGCACGAAGAATACCTTGAGCCGTCAGGGCCTCCGTAACCCGCTTCTAGCGCAAAGAAGCCGCGGCGCCTCTCTTCTTGACGAGACGAATCCGCCTGCGGAAACACAAGCACCTGCGTTTCGATCTGCTGGCGCGAACCCTCACAACGCCTACAATAGCAGTACGGCGCAATCGAACACTAGGCTGGGCGGCGCACAGGCAAAGCAGGTGCGGCGGATTGCTTGCAGTCCACGGTGAAGCAGCACATGAGGTGCGGGGTCTTTTCGTCGCAGTAGCGCCTGGGGCTATGCAAGTGCCACGGCCATGGACCCAGAGAGCATAACCTTCCAGCCCCGCGACGAGGTCTGGCGCTTTCAGGACGAGATGCTTCGGGTGCGTCAGGACCAGGCAGAACTCTCCGGTATGATTCTGTCCGCAAAAAGTGCTCATCGTAGATTGACGAGACTCTTACCCTATCCAGATCGTGTAGCTCGCCTGGAACGCAAGCAAGAAGATGATTCGCGGTTGAAAAATGTCTGGGGCACGTCTTCGCCCTTCCCGTCCGTCTTGGGCGGGACGCCACAGCAAGGTGTGCAAACCAACCTTTGGCACAGTGCTCTGTGTTGACCTCAGCAGTTCCTCTCCAACAGCCGACCACCGAACACTTCTCCGATTTTGATGACAATTCTGCCAATCTGATAGGTAATCTACGGCTAGACACTGACGAAGAGCCACGTCGCGTAGGAGCTACGTCTCGTGCCAACAGCGTCCGTTTCGATGAGACCGCGAATCATGGTCACTGGGCTCACGCATCACGCTCGTCCCTAGACTTGATTCCCCGCACTGGCAGCAGCATGGGCGGCCATGTCATGAGCGAACGTAGCTACTCGCACAAATCTGATGGCAGGCAAAGCTCAGCTGGACAGTCCGTACATTCCGTCACCTCTGGACGCGCAAACAGTCTCACAGGCTTCGGTCTGACACCTCCTACCGACCCTCCCATGCTGGCGCCAGGTCTGTTCATCCTTGGCCCTGTTCCCGCTGTCATACGCTGCTGGCTCAACACTAATTTCAAGCATGATGCCCTTCTTTATGCGGCGGTTTGCTCCGGATCCTATACATCATATCTCGATGTCTATCTGGTTGAGCGATTAGAGGCCTTGAATCAAGTGTTTGTCAGCGATGATGGCTGGCGGAGGATCAAGCTGCCAATGTATTTCCCGGAGGCGGTGCCTGTCTCAACATCTTCTCAACCAAGCAGCCCTGCACCACAGCTTCCATATATCAGCGTAGAGTTTACTGTCATCGATGAATACGATGCTGCAGATAACTCGAAAGCTCTACAGGTTTTCATTGGCAGCGAAGTGCTTCGACAACATAACGCAGACGTGTTATTTTCAACGAATCAACTTACGCTTTACGACGACGACCATACCAAACTCCAGATACCATTGGTTCGACCGGAAGACGATGGAACTTTTAAAACATTATCCACAACTAGTACGACTCGCACATCTGGCAAGGCAAATGGGATCGCGAACAACTTTTCTGGCGAATATCCTTCGTGCAATGCACCTCGCACAAGACACTCTGACTCAAACGCCCGTGAGAAGCTGGCAGCTGCTAACAAGCTGAGCGGCAAGGCTCGCACCATGAGCTCAGACGATGATGCATCGGTGAGCCGAGGAAGATTCGAGCAACGTCCCAGTCTTGACGTCTTGGAGCGAGGTGAAACTCGGGATACAGACGCGACTGCAGCTACCGCAGACGCCAGAGCAGAGTCAACGCCAGCAATATGGAGCAATTGGCGACGCGAGCAGAATGAGAAGCCCGGTACAAGTACACTAGATTGGGCGAGTGTGGGTAAAACTTCAGCCGCACCAGCGGCTCACCAGAGACGTGATACTGGAATGAAGGTATTGAAACCATCGAAGTTGACCCGCACAAGATCTACATCGACTGCATCACCAGTCACGGGGCAATCACGCTTCTTTGATGATGGAAAGCGAAGAGGGGATGACGACGGAGTAGAGCCTGGTCATTCGGCCCAATATGACAGGAGGACTGTGTCAAGCGACAAAGCAAAGGAGAATGTTCCGGCAACAACGAAGCCTCGTGCGGCGAATCCTGTCGGGGGTGCTTCTGCCTTCTCGTGGCTCAATAGTGGAGGGCTGAAGTGAGCTGGTGCCGTTCTGAGATGCTGTCGTGCGAAGAGGACGTGGCGTGCCTCCAATCATGCCCTTATGGCGCTGTAGCGTACCTATGATGATGTACCCGTCCGTTTGGCCACGAGGCACCAAGCCATGCTGACGACGAGCACTTGGAGTTGAGCCAGGCATGTTGATAATCTACTAGCAGTGGAGCTGGGAGGATGGTTGACGTCGAGCACTGCTAGCCACAATGGGAACGATGGCTGTAGCCTGTTAGGTAGGGTGGTAGGGTTGGGGTGGTAGGGTTCGCTTAGCTCAGCCTTGCCGAAACAATACGGCAGAAGTGACGAAGGCATTGGATGTCACCGCCCTGCACTCTTTTTCTGCGGCCATTGCACTTGCCCCACGTCTTCACCGCTCGCCTATTGCCCTTGGTGTCCAGACTCCAGGGCGCCGAATGCCGCAGCCCTAGTGACGCACGTCGCCTGTGTTCCGCCCGCCCCTCTGCCTTGTCTGCCTGGAAGCTCTTGACGGGGCTTCACGGCAGCCGCCCAGCTTCACGACGGCCTCTTCACACAGCAAGAAGCGGAAGATTGTGACGCCGGCCAGGGACACGTCACGCGACAGAGACCATTCACCGAATGTTGCCGCCGGCGCAAGGTCCCCTCGCAGTCCTTCCTCGCCGCAGCCCTCGGCATCGCCGCCCCGCTATCTCCCACCGCACCTCCACGACGAAGTCCTGGTTGACCCCTCGCACGATTCTGGCAGCCTGTCGCCCAGCGAAGCATACGCAAACCTGACCATCGACGCTCGAGAGGGCTCTGTCACCGACTCGGAACAGCCACCCCACAGGCGGGCTCCCCGGTCATCCTCCCCCGCGAAGCGCCTGCACTCCGACATGAGTGACGACCATCGGGAACCGGATGCATCGGCGTCGGGTGCTCCAAGGAACAGCGGACCGTCGAGCCCAAGAACCACAAAGCAAACACCCAGTACTCTGCAGCCTAGTGCGCGAGCAGCGTCAGTAGAGATGGCGGATGCCCCCAACAGCGGCAGCTCTGAGACCGATGTGTCTAATACTGGCTCTTCGGCCACGAGCGTCGATGTGCCACAGCAAAGTCACCTTCCTAGCCTCGACGAACAGGTGGCCAAGGTCATGACGATGATGAGCGGAGCGCCCAAGGACGGACAAGAAGGCTACATCATCTCGGAGAGGTGGCTGGAGCGTGTTTGGGCAAGAACCTCGGAGAACATCCACAGACCGGAGGATTTCAGCAAAGAAGCTTCACAGGGCCCGATTGGCCCCGTTGACAACACCGAGCTTGTAGACACGGAACTGCTTGAGGAGGGACTGGTAGACGAACGTGGACATGACTTGATCCCCCTTGGCAAAGCATTGCGAGATGGTCAAGATTTTGAGGTTTTGCCTGCAAAAGCTTGGGAGCTTGTGCTCGGCTGGTACGGCCTCAAAGAGGGGTCTCCTGTTATCCGACGCTATGCACACAACACTGTTTCAGACCGGAGTAGCGAAAACATACAATACGAGTATCGGCCCCCTATCCTTACCATCCGCAAGGTTCGCAAAGCGCCTTCGACAACCACAGAGAACGCTCGACCTGCAAAGAAGATTGCAACCAGCCGGTCTGAGAGCTTCTTGACCTTTCTCAACGCTGCAAAAAAGGCGGCTGGCATTGATGTAAACAATAAAGTCCGAGTTTGGAGGATACTCAGAAACACTCCGATCGAAGCACTGCAGGCTACCCAACCATCTGGCATCCTGACACCAGACGCCTCGCCTCGTGACGGATCACCTGTAGCATTGACGAATAGCCAGCCAGTCCCATTGAGCATGAATATGAATGAATTCAGTAATTTGACCCCAGGAACTGATCGCGAACTCGTCACAGGCAAAGATGAGAGGGACAATGAGAGCTCGAACGCGTCTCTCACAGTGGGCGATGCTGGGCTTTCCGAAGACCAGATTATCGTCCTTGAAGAACATGATGAGACGGGAGCTTACATCTCTGATTCGAGCAAAACTGGCGCGACTACTAAGGGTGGTCAAGCAAATCACGCCCTGCAGAGCAATCCGAATAGTGGTCGAAGTACGCCGACAGCTGGTGCGCTGACTCGTGGAAGGACGCGAAATGGCAAAGTACGTGGCCAAGTCGGTCTGACCAATTTAGGCAACACATGTTACATGAATTCCGCGCTACAGTGCTTGCGAAGCGTCGAAGAGCTCAGCATATATTTTCTCAACAATAAGTACAAGGAGGAAATCAATTTCGACAACCCAATAGGTCATAAAGGAGCGATAGCCAAAGTGTACGCTGATCTGCTCAACAACATCTACGGAAATTCAGGCGCATCCTCTTTCTCTCCTAAGAACTTCAAACAGACTTTGGGCCGGGCAAACAACTTATTCTCTGGTTACGGTCAACAAGATTCGCAAGAGTTCGTCAGCTGGCTAGTCGACGCGCTGCATGAAGACTTGAACAGAGTACATAAAAAGCCCTATAGGGAGAATCCGGATTCGGACGATAACACATTTCGTGATCCTGAAGCCATTAAGCAGCTCGGTGAAACGTACAGAGCTAATCACCGCGCTCGTAACGACTCTGTAGCAATGGATCTTTTCAGTGGTAAGTCCGACAATGGCATCCTGCAAAGCGTGCTTCGTGAGTCGAACGAGAGATCTCTGACTTGCCTCAGGATTTTACAAGAACACGATGGTATGTCCAGAGTGCGATAAAGTCAGCATAACGTTCGATCCATATAGTCAGCTTACCCTGCAACTCCCGATTGAGCAAACATGGACTCACAGGATCACCTACGTGCCACTTCGTGGGAAACCATATCAGCTCGAAATTGATATTGACAAGAATGCCACAATCAGGACGCTCAAAGAATATGTTGGCAAGCGAGGCGGAGGTGTACCTGCGAATCGATTGATGGCTTCCGAGGTCTATTCCCACAAGTTCTATAAGCATTTGGACGATAGTAAAACAATCTCCGAGTCCAACATCGGTAGCAGAGATGATATCTACTTCTACGAGCTTGACATCGCTCCCACCAACTGGCCAGCGCCCAAGAAGAAGGGTTCGAAGTACCAAATCCTTCTTTCGCATGGATCATCTGACGAGGACATCCCAGATACAACATCATCGATGCATGACAGAGTCTTGATCCCAGTTTTCCATCGTGGACCTAGTGGGTCATCGTATCGATCGTCGAGTCATGCTTTAGCACTATGGCCGTTTCACATTGTTCTCACACGTGAAGAAGCGAAGGACTACGATGCCATTCTCCGAAAAATCATTGCAAAGGTTGCCCAGTCGACCACGCGACCCATTCTGGACGGATTGAACGGTCAGTCTCGTTCGAGTTCTGACGCTGTTTTGACCACGGAGGACGACACTTCCACAGATGACCCGCAAGTCAAAGACAGCTCCGTGGAAGGAGAAGATATGGTTGAGGTCACAATGACTGATGCAACGACTCCTGCGAGCGGTGCTGAGCTCGGTGAGGAACCTGAAGTACTCCGTCCAGGCAGTTTTATACCTCCTGAGTTCCGGCAGCTGTTTGAATTGAAGCACACGCGGAAAAGCAACGATGTCATAACAACAGGTTGGAGTACTGTTGATCATGCCAAGGTTCTTGAGCCTATTTCCAAACGCATCCGTATCCCACTATCAAGAGAGGCATCCATGCAATCGTCCCCTGATGGCAGCGAGAGCACGTCCAGTGATGAAGCCGAAACCAGTCAATCAATTGCAGATGTTGACGTTGATGCCACTATCGATGCGGCCAACGTTAGCAGTGACGAGGAGATGCAGTCCATCGAGTCCGGTACGCCAGCTTTGGCGCGATCTGGCCGTCAAAATTCCAAAAAGAATAAGAGGCAACGGAAACAACAAAAGAAGCACGAGCGCAAGCATAAGAACAACAAGAACTTCAAGAGTAGGAAAAATGCTGTGCCAGAACAACCCAATTATCCAGACGATCCAGATGATGAATTAGATGCTGCTCTGATACGAATGGGTGAAGCGTTGGTTCTTGAATGGAATGCGGATGCGTACGAAGCACTATTTGGGGGAACGTCGGATGATGACTCTCGTGGTCAAGATGTCATGAAATCCATCGAATTGCTCGACAACCCGGAAATTCAGGAAAAGAAGGCAAAACGTCTTGCTCGGAAGAAGACTGGTATAACCCTGGAGGAGTGCTTCACGGAGACATCCAAGAGTGAGGTGTTATCCGAAGACAATGCATGGTACTGCAGCCGATGCAAAGAGTTGCGACGGGCTACAAAGACACTAGAAATTTGGACTGTGCCAGATATACTCATCGTTCATCTCAAGCGCTTTAGTGGTTTCCGGACCTTCCGTGACAAGATTGAGGAATTGGTGGATGCGCCGGTTGAGGGACTGGATCTGTCTAGCAAAGTCGGTTATCCCGAAGACAAAGATCTCATCTACGATCTCTTTGCTGTGGACAACCACTATGGAGGACTTGGTGGGGGCCATTACACAGCCACTGCCCAGAACTTTTTTGACAAGCAGTGGTACGATTATAACGGTGAGTACTCACGCCATGCTCAGAAAGGACATGGAAACTGACTCTGGCTAGACTCTGTTGTGTCGAAGCACGGATCGAGTTCCCCAGTCAGTCGCAATGCTTACCTTCTCTTCTATCGCCGGCGATCTTCCGGCCCTTTAGGCCCGCCTTCTCTGCAACAAATTGTGGCCGCCGAGAGCAGTCCCGACTCTGACGAGGATGACGCGGATGAGCAGCGGTCTGGCTCACCGGCGGGAAACGGCTTGCGCCTCGGCGATTCGTCCCGCAATGGGTCGTCGAGCGCTGGCGCAGCCGCAGCGGGAGCCGGAGCCCTGCGAGGGGCTGGCTATCAGCACTCGGCAGCCGGGAGCCTTCTAAGGAACGGAGTCGCAGCCGAGAGCCTTAGCGATGGTGAAGGGGAGACGTTGCCCCAAGCGTACCACGACGCCGACGAAGGCTACCACGACGAGAGTTACAGTAATTCTTTGACTGAACCTTACGCCCCGCTGAATCGATACAGCGATGAACCTGTGTGGAGTTTTGACAGTATTGCGGGCAACAGGGACTTTGTTGACTCGGATGAGGTGGCATCTGACGCCCCTGCGCTTGGCTCCCTAGGAGGGGACGACCTTGAATCAAGGATGCTTGAGGATTTTGGAGATGATTTGGGCACTCGTCCAGGGGTCTCGACACCTACTGATGGCATCAGTGTACGCAAGGCCGACGATGACGTGACTGAGATCCGTGTTCGGGGCGACGACATCTGAGGTCTGCTTGCACACACACATCATCCATGAACGTCACGACTCGAGGCTTCTTGGATTGTTGCTGATGCAGAAGACGTTTTACATCGACGATACGACGGAAATTCCCATCGTGACTAGAACGACCACACGACCTGAAACCACGTGATACAGTGAACCGACTTTTGGGGGATGTAAATGCTGAGATAGAGAATAAGCATTGTAACTATGGCAGCAGCTTCCTTTGGTATGAAACGCATTACTAGGCGTATTTATCTGGTGCTTTGACGGGTGCTTGGCTGGGCGGGCACTCTGTCGTGGGAGGATTCTGCATACTCAAAAGTCTGAGCAACAATAGAAATGGACTCTTTTTTTTTTATATTTACCGCGCGCATGGGTTTGAGGCTTTTGTGCTGTGCTGTGTGCTTGACAGACAGACAAAAGTGCTGGGCCTGGGTTCTAATAGCTTCCCCCTCTGGTTAGCAATCCGGTCCTGCGTTCATGCTATGCTTTGCGCTGGATGGATGGATGGATGGATGTACATGGCTACATGTAGGTACATAGCGAATCTGTCCCCCCCGCGTGACTCTGCACTCTGTGATATATCTGGGATCCTACTGGAGAATAAATACATATGCAAGTTGTAATGGAATGATCTCCAAAAGCGTCGCTTACGGCTCGCGTACATCTGTTGCTACCATGCAGGCAATCACGGTGCTCGTTTTCTCCCACCACCCCAGCGTCAAACGCGTGTAAAAGCTCATCATACGCACTCCGAACCTCACACAGTGACCTATTGCCCCCTTTCAGTCCCAATACTAGCCAACGCGGCGCCGGGAACTCAAAAAGAAGAAGAAGAAGAAGAAAAAAATGTATCCCCCAAACACAAAGGTGGGTTTCAAGATGTTTTTGTTGTTGTTTTTGTTTGGGCCGCCATCTCCTTGTCGCGTTTCCGGGCGAGGTACCTCTCTCTCGCGCTGCTGATCTCGCTGTCGGTTTTCTGGCTCTTGCTGCGCTGCTGGAGCTTGGCTTGCTGCGCCGCGTCCTCGTCTGCCTTGCGCTTGTTGCTCGCTTCGATCTGCGCGAGGATCATGGCTGTTTGGCGGTCGCGCTGGGCGAGTCTGTGCGTGGCGGGTTTCGGGGGAGCGGAGGGCGAGTGGGGCTGTGGTGTTGAGGAGGTTGGAGGGTGTGAGGGGTGGGTGCCCGGGAGCTTTGGTTTGGCGATGATGTTGAGGCCGGCGGAGAGGAGTTGGCGGTTGTCGGCGACGAGGCCGTCGTCGGTGAGGATGATGTGTTTGCCTTGGGCGCGGAGCTGCGCGGCGCGCTCGAGGTCGAGTTTGTCGAAGTCGAGGGGGCCTGGGGACGGAGCGTCGTTGGTGGCGGTGTCGCCTGTGCGCGTGGATAGAGAGCCGTCTTTGAGGGCTTTGGCGGCGGCGTCCATGGCTTCTTGGTGCCGGCGCTCTTGCTCCGCGAGCATTTGCTTGTGGAAGCCTTGCATGCCGTACTTGCGCTTCTTTTCTTCTTCCTCGGCTTGTCGCGCGGCTTCTTCGGCTTCTGCTTTGCGCGCTTCTTCCTGCTGCGCTTTGTAGGCGCCCGTCACGAATTTCTCCTTGTCGGCGAACTCGTCGCCCTCGGCTTCGCGCTCGCGCTGGAGCAGCTTGTCTCGCGCGCGGAGTTGGTCCTTCTTGCGCTGCTCGGCTGACTCGAAGAGTGCGTCCATGTACTTGGGCTTCCGGTTCGTGGCGTCGTCGCGTGCAAGTGCGGCGGCAGCAGTGCGACCAGCATGAAGTGCTTCGTACGCAGCATCATAGTCATACAGGGTAGCATCTGCTGCTATGGCTTCTTGGGCACGTGTTTCGGCTTCCAGGGCGCTGGCGGAGTATGCAGTTGTAGTGGGATCATCTTCCTTGGCCTTTGCTTTTTTGTCTGGCGGGGCTGGAGGCTGGCCCTTCTTTGGCTTTGATGGTGCGGGCTTCGAAGGTGTGGATAACGAGGTGGCAGCAGAATCGAAGCTGAATTCGCCAATCTCTTGCGCGTTGTTGTCCGTCTTTGCCTTGTCTACTATGTCGTCTTCGTCGCCGAGTAATGGCTTCTTCTTCCCGGGCACAACTTTGGCGCTGGCTTTTGCGAGTGAATTGGCGCCCTTGTTCTTCACATTCAATCCAAATTTGAAGGACATTGTCGGTGTCACAGTTGCGTGAAAGACGATGCGTCACCCCGAGTCGTGAAGTCGGAATGGTGGCCGTGCGTCGACCAGTGAAATCGTTCAGCGGCCGCAGCACCTCCGCGAGTGTTCCCATTTCCCACGCCGTTTCAAGACACCTCGGGAACCACCAGCATAAATCCCGGAAGGCCGTCTCAATGTCTATATCGCAGCCTCTGTGCCAGCTCATCGATCATGGAGGGAGAAGCCAGCGATGAGAAGCAGCGTGGGGCCTACAGTGCGGCAAAAGCTTCTAGGTTCCACTTCAAATCCGGTTCCAAGCGCGGCTCGAAACGTGACCGCAGCGCAGATGGCGAGAGCAAGGACTCCGATCGCAGAAGCCAGCGGTCTCGATCTTCTCATGATGAGGATCTGAGCCGCGATTATCGCAAATCTAGGCGCAGTCACAAGCGTACGCATAGAAGAACTCGCGACGACCGTCACACAACATCTACGAAAGACGGCACGTACTACGACCCTGAGTCCAGACATCGTGAATCCTTGTACGACAATTTGTACGATGCGGAAACGCATACAGCAGAAGTTGCTCCTGATGAAGCCTTCCGTGAATCTCTTTTTGACGCGCTTGCCGATGATGAGGGCGCTGCCTATTGGGAAGGCGTCTATGGTCAGCCCGTACATGTCTATCCAGATACGAAGCGTGGGCCAGATGGGAAGTTAGAACGCATGTCTGAAGAAGAGTACGCAGACTACGTCCGCACCAAGATGTGGGAGAAAAGCCACCAACACATCGTCGAAGAGCGCGAAGCCAAGGCAAAAGCACGGCAGAAACAAAAGGAGCAGGGAAGACCTCTCGATGAAGATGTTGAGCGCGAAGAGGCGCAGCGAGAATCTATCAGGCGGCAGATGGCCGAAAGCCTTCGACGTGGTGAAGACCGCAAGAGGGCGAAGCAAGCCGAAGCCGCATGGGAGAACTACGTCAAGAAATGGAATCATCTCAAAACTGCACAAGATCTTGCCGCTACAGCCGGTTCCAAAGCGTGCGAGCTGATACCGTGGCCGGTGATGTCAGGCAACATCTCCCATGCTGCCAAAGACGACGTTGAGCACTTTTTCAAATCTTCAGCAGCTTGGAAGGATGATCCCGCTGCTCTCTTGAAGCTTGAGCGTGTGAGATGGCATCCCGACAAAATGCAACAACGCTTTGGTCAGCACATCGACATCGCGACGATGAAATCCGTGACCGCGGTTTTCCAGGTCATCGACCGCATGTGGAATGCGCAGCGCTGATACCCACAGCCAAATTTCTCTTGTCCCCATCTTCCGATGTAGACTCCCCATTTTTTCTTCCCTTCCAAATCTCCAAATCATCACCCTTTAGACCGCCCCTCGCATCGCCACGCAGCACGCCCCGCCCCGCCTTATCCGCGACCAGACAAATGCTACGATCAATGGATACAGCCCACTTACCCCAGCGATCTCGCGCCACACTCCAGCAGCGTCTCTCCCACACTGCGAGACAGCAATCCGCGCCGGATATTCTTAGAACATCACGAACAGCGCCAAAACATACAAGTAAACACGACTAAATGCTCGGTCACAGGGCGAACGAGCTAATCTTCCCCCCCCCCCCCCTTTTTTGCCTTGCTCGAACTCATCATCGTCTAATCACATCGTAACGTCATAACAATACCTAATGCCCAGCTGCGTACATGTTACATGTACACCAGAGACACGCCAAGACAGGGGCATATATATCGCCTGGGACGCGATGCTGCGCTTACCTATTAGCACAATGCTTGGGGGGGCAAGCTTATCAGGCACCGCAGCCTCGTGACGCAATTCCACACTGTTCAAGAATCAAGAAGGCACGAATCGTCTTTTTTTTTTTTGCCTGCGTGGAGGCAGGCGCGTCCTTTGTGGAAAGAGTTAGATTGGGGGTGTTGGGGAAAAGGTCGCAGTACTGGCGTGGGCAAAAAAAAATACAAATACAATGTCCAGACAACTGGGCTCGGGGAGGTGGCGTAAAAGACCGGGCTTGCATAAGTGAGAGTGTGGTTTGGGCTTGGGCAAGCTGGTGATAGATGATGCCGTGTACTTGGTGCTATTGGTACGAAGTAAATGACTTTAAGCTATTGGGACATCACGACTTCACTTCTTTGAATTGCGTGCGTCTCAAAACCGATCTCCACTTGTGCTCTTTCTCTCATGTTACTCCCTGTGTGTTCCATGACCTTTGTTCCTATTGCATGCCTCGCGTCGCTTACGGCAGGCACTGGGAGTAGTACTGGCCATTCGCCGTGCAAGTACCCTGCGCACAGGTCGTGGGACCAGTCCTAGAAGCACCGTCAGCACTCTCCTTCATTGCAATTGCATTCCCAGGTAACTTACCAGCTCGCACCGCCACACTGTCCGTACAACGCCGCTTGACCCGCACCACTAGCCGGTGGTGTCGAGCCACCACTTCCACTGCCGTTACCGCTGCCACTGCCACTGCCACTGCCACTGCCACTGCCGGAGCATGTGATAGGCGCGGGGCCGGGGATGCTGTACGACTTGCCGCCCATGTATGGCTGGCCGCTGTTGTCGTAGATGTTGACCTGGATGCCAGCGTCGTTTGCCTTGTAGGCACCGGGGAAGGAGACAAAGTTTGCGCCCTTATTGGTGCCGGAGCCTGTGACGCGGATTTGTGCGCATTCCATGTAGAACTGGGCGGCTGTGGGGTTCTCGTTAGTACAGGCGATTTCGGACGTTCGGGCGTGGCTGGGAGGATTGGGATTGGGGAGAAGAAGGGGGGCATAACATACCGCCTGATTGCTGCGCGCCGTGAAGTGCGATGAGCTCAGCGCGGAGGAGGTAGTCTCCTGGTGCGATGCAGGTAGGCATCGTGAAGTAGTGCCAGCCGCCGTTGGCGATCATGGTGTCGACAGCCCATTTGTTGTTGCTGAGACCGTCGTGTGCGACCTTGAACCACTGCAGACCAGAAGTTCCTGCGGACGCGGCATTGTCGACCTTGGCGAGGTAGTAGATGATGGGGCCTAGGAAGGATCAGATGAATTCACTACAGAGGAAGAGAAATGTCAAACGTACCCTTGTGGCTCTTTGCAATCGGGTGATCAGGGTCGTTGGCTCCTTGTGGGCCGCCGATGACATGGCCCCACCATCCACCCACTTTGGCACCAGCGGGGACGCTGATGACGGTATTGTCCTTGTATGTGATGCCTGTGTTGCAGGCGAAGGAGCCATCATTCACGTTCTGGAGAGGGTAGTCCGAGGATGGAGCGCGAACGCCCTTGAGCTGGCCTTGGTCCGCGCCATTCACCGAGATCTTCTGAAGAATGGTATGCGAAGAGACAGAGGTCGCCAGAGCGAGAGCAGAGATGAGTTCAAACTTCATGATGGCGGATTCAAGCTCTGGAGTCTTGGTGCTGCGATGTGCCTGTGAGACTGCGAAGCCGCCATCGTTTTGTAGTCACAATCATGGAGAGGAACCGAAAAGTTGCACGGAGCAAAACGAAAACGTGAAGGCGACGGAGTGGGTTAGGCTGTAGAGTCGAGATGATGGATTTGATGAGACGATATTGATGTGGTGTCCGACGTGGGCTTGGCTTACGGGCTGAAGTGCTTCCCCAGACGTGGAGGCAGCGTGACAGCCACGTTCCGCGAACCATGTCCGGCAGTCAGAGATTGCAAAACCAGACTTTTCTGTCTGGCTGTAGATGGAAGGTTACATGCTAAATTGAGACATCGAAAAGTCTTCATATGCGGTTAGCGGACATTACGTTCCGTGTCGCAACGGGATTTTATAGTAGGCTAAGCCTTCGAACATATATGAAGCATCTCATGACCACTCAGACAAGCTTTTGGAAGCGATCAGCTTGATCGAAATCGAAGCTGTCAGACATCAGGGGCGATTGCTTAGCGAAGGATTTTGTTTCATTTGGTCCAGATCTGCTCCATGTGCCCATGGCTAAGACATTCTCGCATACGGTTGTGATAGTTGCCCGTGTTCTCTCGGGCTCTCTGTAGTTACATTTGTCGATGATTGCCGTCGTACAAAGCTGTGGTAGGGTGGCGGTCTAAGCATTTTGAGATATCCTAGCTTGTTGATCACATCCCATAATGACTTCGATATGACACTTCAGAGAAACCAATCCCACTGGATGCAGTAACCTATCGAAATGGCCGCTCGACGTAGTGAGGTGGAGCTGATGAAGCGAGGCATTTGCCCCTGGGCATCGAAAGCTTGTCGAGGTATAGCAACGCAGGCTCTGATGCATGACCATGATAGGAAGGTTCTCCTTCATGGCTCCGAAACTCTTGTCATATCAATTAGCACCGACATGTTGTGTGTCAAACGGCTGCGCTGATTCGTGGTGTTGATGCTGAGTTGGCCTTTGACAAGAAAGTTAGGATATAGTCGGGTTGCGATAAGATGCAAAAGCGAGATGATTTGTCTAGCCTCCATGCCCAACTGTTGTGGATTCCGTCTTGAGAGTGGATGCATATCTCTAGGTTTGCAATAAAGATACAGTGTGACTGGAGAGGAGGGTTGATTGCCACACCCACCAGTGTTCAGAAGGATAAAAAATGCTGAAGCTTACCAGGCTGAGCATCAAGACACACTTCAGTAAGACTTGCTTGGTGTATGCGCATTACTCCTTAGCCTTGGTTATCAAGGACTGAGTTGAGCTGCGAGAAACTGAAGGCCTTGTCTCGGTAGGCGATTGTGCGACAAGATTCAGAGGCTTTCGCAGGGTTTGCCATTTTGAGGCGGCAACCTGAAGAAGATCCGTGAGCAATGTCTGCTCGGAAGAGGAGGGATTTCCGTCTATGTGATACATCGTGGAGGTTGTGAACGAGCGCGGGACTGTGACGGGAAAAAATAATCTTGTTAGTGCGAAGGACGGAGGTGGACTTGAGCGAAACCGCCCCACCGGGGGATGGAGGATCCAATTCCGATGTTATGAATTGTGTTACCCCATGGGGAATCGCAATGCGGAGACTTTACGTATGCCGTGTCGACTTCTGGGATCTTGCTTGCTGGTTGGCCCAATGATGCTGCTTCTTCGGACGGCGCGGAATGACCATACATACACACACGTAGCTAAGGTTCTCATCATCTCATGTGATGGTGGTGTGCCTCCTCCATGTGTCCGGTCAGATGTTCTCTCCTGCACACCGCCGCGCTCGACACAACAAGCTCATGTCGCCTTCCGGCCACTACCGATTTGTGGCGCACCAGAGCGGGTTGCTTGTTCTGGAGCCGCAGTGCGCTTTAGCAGGGAAGCATCATATTCTGGAGCGATGCAAGATTGCTCCATGGCGAGGGCGGTTGGACAGCTTCAGCCACAGTACCGCAATGGCCGTTAGGAGACGTCCAGTGTGGCGGACATGGTTCAGCCGCGTTTTCGGTGTGTAGTGTTGTGCGACATTCTCCATGGTGTTTGATCAATTGCCACTTCGGTGCGCGGCTGTGCTTGGCAGCTTCAGGCACCCTCTCACCCTCTGTGACAACACACGGCGGGCATGGTGAATGCCGCGCTCTGCAACACAGACTTTGCCTAGGCGCAGTTAGCAGCGTAGCAAAAAAAAACAGCAAGCGATGCCTCTCGAAGGGCTGCAGCTGGTGCGGTAGCCGTGCAATGAGAGGACGTTGACAGTGAGGCCGCAGGCTGACGTAACACATCACCACACTCACTGCTCAGCTGCGCCAACACCACGCTAACGACTCCAGCAGCAACGACTCTCCTCAGCCACGCTGCTCTTGTCTGGAATCCCATGCAGACCTCCCTGCCCTGGCCGCCCGCGACGACATCCCAAGCAGTCGGAGAGAGTGCGCTAGACGTGTCGACCACGCCACGCAGCCGCATCTGCATGTTCTGGTCCACCGCGCAGTGCAGCGCTGCAGCTACCATTCAGCTGGCCCTGGTCTGGGTCACCTGTGATGCGAAAGAGCTATGATTGGGAGCCCCAACGCCTGGAGTCCATGTTGGCGCATTCATGACCGCCTGAAAATATTTGCTTTCGCATAGCCGCTGGTCAACGGGTTGCAAACCTACCAATCAGGGGTAGCCTGTTTGCCCTCACCTCCACACAACCGCAAAGCATCTGGTTGAAATCCACCGGAAGACCTGGTTGCTGGGACCGAGTTTCTGCATCCAAAGGGCTTCGTAGGGACGAAACATGCACTTGCCGACCGTTTGTGACCCTGGCTTGCCCAAAGGAGAGCTACTACCGAGTCCCGATCGCACGTCTGCAACTTGGTCCTACGTGGGCGTCACTATTTGTGGACGCAAAGCACGCCGCAACGGTCCATAAGCCATGGCTGGCGGTGGGTAGTATCCAGGCCATGCGCCTCGTGAGGCTCCCGTTTAGCACCCGTTGCATCATGGACGTCCTTTTTCACTCTATGGGTCCTCGGCAGGTACCAGAACCAGATGCGCCTCATACATCTCTGGTTGTCCAGGCGGTCGGCATGTATACTTTGGGTCGTTTCACTTGCGCCATATTTCCACGCCTCCAGGGCTTCGGCTGCCTGCATAAGACTGCACATTCCCGAATCACCCGTATGTGAATACTGCACAATCACCGCCGCGTTGAATGAGATTTGATCAATTTTGTATGATTTGTGCCGAGCGCATTTCATCTCAACCACATTTGCACCAAGGAGACGACCCACACGGAGGATCTGTTCCAAGCCTCAAGTATCCGTGATTTTTTTCCATCGAAAGTCCTACCCAACATGGAGCAATCAGCAAACAGTCCTGAGGGCGCCTTCCCTGCGCAGTCTGGATCCTCCACAAGCGAGTAAGTCAGCTCTCGCTCATCACACCTACCTTCTCTGACATTCCCAACAGCACCACTAGACAACCTATTTCAAACCGTTCAAGTATGACGGTTGCAAGTACTTGTAGCATGCGGCGCATCAAAGACAAATTGCCATGGCGCGTGTGGCTCGTTGCTGTCATTGCCTTTTGGGAACGGGCCGCATTCTGGGGGCTTACAACTCCGTGGCGTAAGCCTGCTTGAGATTTACTCACAGATTTCGAATGCTATGCTAACAGTCGTTATAGAAAACTACATGGAGCATCCTGCACACTACAGCGAAGACCAAACACCGGGAGCTCTTGATTTGGGACAGACCATGGCGACACGAATATACTGTGCCTTCTACATCTGCTATTACATAACGCCGACCCTTGTCGCTCCACTAGCAGACAGCTATCTCGGACAGTACACGACGCTAGTCATCAGCGCCCTGCTCTATTGTTGTGGATGCATCGCTTTGACTGTCAGCTCGGTACCAGCTAACCTCGACCGGGGTTGGGGCTTGCCGGGTCTGTTGCTCGCGATGGCTTTCATCGCCATAGGCGGAGGGGCTGTAAGCATTCGACAATCCTGATATTGGTGTATGCCATTGACTTCCGCATAGTGCAAAGCGATCCTAGTCCCCTTCATTGCCGACCAGTATGAAGACACGAAACCTCAGGTCAAGACGCTCAAGAACGGCGAAGACGTTGTCACGGATTACGAGCTCACGTTGCAGTATATCTACAATCTTTACTTCTGGGTAGGCAATGTCGGCTCGCTGTCACAGTTTGCCACAGTCTTTCTCGAGAGACAATATGGTTTTCTCAGTGCATATGCGCTGTGCACTGGATTCATGGTCGTCGCTACAGGCATGCTTATAGTGGGCAAGAACTGGTACAGTAAGTCTATCTTCCAATGCCGACTGTGTCTGCATGCTGAATCCCAATAGTCAAGGCTCCGGTCAAAGTCAGTGTGCTACCAAAGGCGGCCAAGATCATTACTTGTGCCACACGACATGGGTTCAAAATGAAGCGCGCCGAGCCTGAGTACCAGCTAGAACACTATCAGGCCACCGTTTCATGGGATCGCGTGCTCGTTCTCGAGCTTACTCGTGGACTACAAGCCTGCCGTGTACTGTAAGTTTCCAGGCCGTATTCCCGTACTGCACTGTTTTTAACAACATTTACAGCTTGGCATTCGTTGTGTTCTACATCTGTTTCGACCAGATGCAGAACAACCTCATCTCCCAGGCGAGTCAAATGAAGCTAGGGCACAAGTATAACGATCTGCTTCCCGGTATGAACCAGATCGGCTGCATCGTCATGGGGGCATTGGTCCAGGAATGTCTCTACCCCTATCTACACAGGCGCCGGATCTACATTTCTGCGATCACACGCATAACCATCGGCTTTGGCCTAGTCGCCCTTTCCATGCTCTACGCGACATTTGTCCAGAACATGGTTTATAGCTCGGCGCCATGTTATGATCGTCCTCAAGACTGCGCCCTGCAGCTGTCGATTTCCGAGACACAAACTACGAGTGGCCGGCCTAACGTTTGGATCCAAGCACCCCTCTACTTTTTGATTGCAACCGGAGAAGTCTTCGCCATGACCACGGCGATGGAGTATGCTTACGACCACTCGCCCAAGGACATGAAAGTTATTGTCCAGGCAGTCAATCTCCTCGTCGCAGGTCTCGGCTCTGCCTCCGCCATGGCTCTTGCTACGGTCGCGCGTGACCCTTGGCTTACCTACCTATTTGCTGGCCTTACGGGGGGAATGACTCTCACCACGGTTATTTTCTGGCTCATCTTCCGAAGGTCCAGAAGGGATGGAGTAGTATCAGAGCAGTCATCTACTGACACTGCCCTGCCAAAAGGTACCCAGCACGTTGCTCTTGAGCCAATACTCGTCGCAACAGACTCAGAAGCACCGGGCAAGACAGCCATCACCACAACAAAAGAGGTGCAGCCCCAAGCCGCAAGTGTCTCTGCCAGAGCTTCCGAAGCTACTTTATGCACGAGAAATTAAACCAGTCATGACTACATACATGTACCTACTCCGTAGATCTGTCCCATAGAACGAGAGAAGAAGAAAAAATATGATACCCAGCCAATGAGGCAACATTTCCGCTAGGCTGTTCGCGCCAGCCATTTGCTGAAAGTGAACAATGTAGAGCAAATGATGTTCCACACATGTCCCGCGGTGATGTAGATGGCCGCGTTCGACGGCATTTCACAAGGCTCCAACTCGCTTTCACCACGAGTTTCCAGGCAAACTTGAGCTCTGCCGTTTGCTCGGCACACAAGGCTTTTTTTCATTAGTCCACTCCTATAGGTATATCTTGAACGTGCCGAGTCGTTCCTCTGATCTCACTGACAACCAGCAGCAACAGCAGCAGCAGCAGTAGCATCAGCAGTGCCTTTTTTTTCTGCTCACTTGGCTGTTGAACGCTGCGGTACTTTGCCTTTGCTGACAAACTGCAGAACGCGTTTTAGATCCAGACACTCATTCCTAGCACACCTAGATTACACACGCTCACATCGCGAAGGGAACGCATCGAACATGGCAGCAGCAGCCGCAGGCGAAGGCGAAGGCGGAGAGCATTCAAGCAGTGGACAGCACCATGGCCCCGACGAAGAAGACACAGCCAGCGCGGCTCAGAAAACGCATGTCAGGAAGCGGGGCGCCAGACGCGGCGGCAACAAGCGCAGAGGCAACAAGAAAAAGGGCGCCGCGCTCGAGACGGTCGCCGAGGAAGACGAGGGACACGAAGGCGAAGGCGAAGGCGCAGACGGCGACCGCGCTTCAGATACAGCGACCATTGCTACCGTGCTTATCCCGCCCGCCGACGATCCGCACGCGCCGCTCTTCCCTCGCTCGCGGTACTACCCCCGCCTGGCACGCACCTGGGTGCCCATCGTGCCGGACCACGAGGTGCGGCCCGTACTGACGCGCCTCGAAGCGGGCCTGTACACCAAGCGCAGCGCGTGTTTCGCGACGGCTGCGATTCCCGGGGGCACGCGCATCATTTCTGAGCCGCACTTGATCTTCACGCGGGTGGCGGACGAGCAGATGTCGCAGCTGCTGGTGGCGTTTCGCGCGCTGCCTGCGCACGAGCAGGCGCGCGTGTGGAAGCTCAATCCCTCGCCTGTGGGTGCGTCGCCCCTGTTGGCGCAGATGGCGGATTCGGTGGAGCCTGTCATGCACCGCGTTGTGGCTATCCTGCGGAAGAA
This sequence comes from Coniothyrium glycines, assembly GCA_025742365.1. Taxonomy (NCBI): domain Eukaryota; kingdom Fungi; phylum Ascomycota; class Dothideomycetes; order Pleosporales; family Coniothyriaceae; genus Coniothyrium; species Coniothyrium glycines. The sequence continues at coordinate 207,012 of JAMXIJ010000031.1, forward strand.
GAAGGGGGAGAGGAGTGCGGAGGAAGAGAGGGAGTTGGAGGAGGTGGGGCCCAAGCTGCAAGAAGCGCTGATTATGCTGCGTATCGCGGCGAGGTGGCATGGCAATCGGTATTGCTTGACGGAGCCGGCTGAGCACGAGCAGGTGGCCGCCGGGGATGGGACTGCGAATCGAGAAGCAGAGGGAGAGGCAGCAGTGGCGGGGTTGTTTGTCGAGACGGCGTTTCTGAGACACTCGTGTGTGCCCAACTGCTATGCCGTGTTCAACCATGTGACCAAGAGGCTCACTGTGCACACGCTGCGGACGGTGCTCGAGGGCGAGGAGCTGACGCTCGCGGCAGTGGACAAAGTGTACTACCAGCATGCAGAGCTGCGGCAGAAGACGCTCCACGAGCGCTTCGGCATCAAGTGTACGTGCGATGCGTGCGATTCTTCGGGCCCGAAGTTCGATATGCATGAGCAGGCGCGACGGCGGTGCCATGTGCGCCTCCTATGGATGACTGGTTTCCTAACGACCCTGGAAAAGATGAAGGACGGCCCGGAGCTTCGATCCAACGAGCTTCCATTCTTGAACGCGAACCAACAGCTGGTGCTGCAGGCTGAGACCATGGTACTGGACCTCATTTCTGATCTTATAGCCACGTCCGAGACAGCACCGTCGCTCTCGCATCCGACGACGATATTTTGGTACAATGTTCTTCTCGATCGCATCTGTCCACATATTCTGCTGTTTCCAGGCGCGGATCCACGAATGCGCTGGGGCTTCATGGCCGCACATGCCATCAAGGTGGAAAAGATTTCACGGTTGTGCCTGGGTCCAGATAATGAGGACTGGCAGGAGTGTAAGCGGAGGAGGGACCACGTCTTGGACTCGAGGGTGAGGATGTTGGAGTTGCTGGAACGCAGGATAGTGGATGTAGCTTGAGGGTTTGCACGAGAGAAGCACGGATTATCGAGACGTCGCAGTGGGATGAGGTTGCGGGAAAAGGAATTGGATACGGCAGGCCGGTAGAGACTTGGATATCTTGTTGGCACAAGAATCGGCACAAGAATCGGCACAAGAGTCTAGCACAAGAATCGGCACCAGAGTCCAGCACAAGAATCCGGTACAAGAATCCAGCACTCCAAGAACGGGCCATATGCAGTGGCAAGGTCTGGGCATGGCTCCTTTTCATTAAAAAGCTGTCACATAATGTTCCTTCAACTCGACATTGTTGCGAGCTACCCACCATTACCATCCGTAACGATTGCCTGCCTCTTTCTTATTTCTATATCCAGTTGCAAAATGGTCTTCCAGTGCATCCTTCTGGGTCGCTGCCACGTTCACCAAGCTCCTCAAGCTATTCTTGCCGGTTCCTGAGATCGACTTGAGGGGATTGTGCTGCACTTGTTCCCCTTGCTGTCTAAGCTTCTCGTTGTGCGCATACTCGGTGTCGGTATTGAACTCGATGATTCTGGCTCCCGAGAAATCCGGTCCCCGTTGACCCTGTCTACCAAACAGCTGTCGTCTTTCGGCTTCGGACAAATTCAACTCGGATGCTATGCCGGTGAGGTCGTTCGTTGCTGCCGCGCTAGGCTGGGATGTAAAGTTGCTTGGTTGACCTGGGTAAGGCTCGCTTTCTTGATTTCTGTCGTGTTCATCGACTGCGCCGTACAAGAGAGGTTGATATTGGCAATCTGGTGCGGAAGCCGCGACGGGTTTTGTGTCGTCGGCAACACCGAATAGGGAGACCTTGGGTCTTGGTGGAGCAGGCTTCACCTCTCCGAGTACCGGCTGAGACACTGAAGCAGCTACATCTAGAATAGACTTGTTTTCCGTGGTAGCGACAGCGCGGGGTGCGACAGGTTTCTTCTTCTTGCCTTTGCCAACAGACATGGGCACGAATCGTGGAGTGGACTTGGTCGCTTGTGGTTGCTCCGGTGTCAGCTCTCCTTCTGGTGCTGCGGCCGGTAGCTCGAGCGTGGAGGGTTTTGATATCTCGGTCTTGGGCGGCGGTAGACTAAGCATGGCCCTGAAGTCTTCCTTGTTCATGGGCTCCTTGTGCATTGGGTTGCCATTCTCGTCATACTCGTCGATGTCGACCCGGGGCTCCCTCTTGAAGGCTGGTTCAGCGCCCGTCTTCAGATTCACGCCTCCTCCAAGACGTTTGCCTAGCCCGCGCTTTGCAGAGATGGCGCCTGTCCCGGCCGTGGCTGCGCTCAGATTGGCTTTCTTTGGGGCGGGCAGCATCGCGTTGAAGCCGCTCAACCCTGCGCCGGCGAGGCGTGGCTTCTTTGCAGGCGGGGCCTCTGCATCGACGTCGTCTTTGGGTGCATGCTGTTGTGACGTGCCTGGCAGGTTGACCTTGATACGGCCGGGGTTGGAGCGGTCGACCACTTTGTGGAAGCCGGGCTTGGGCGCGGGCTTGGGCGCAGGAGCCGAGTCGCTGTCGGACTCCGAGTCGGAGTAGGCGGTCAGGTTCATTGTGGCGGTGCGCAGTGGTGAGGCTGTCCAAGTAAAAGCCGTGATGGGATGGCTGGGCGGCGCGACGATGGTGACGATGGATGGCCGTTGCCAAGCAGCGGTGGAACGGTGGAACAGTGGAACAGTGGAACAGGGTCCAGCCGCTGGCAACATCAACTCACTGCACACCTACCGTCCTACCCCACAAGCATGCCTCCGCCGCCGCCGCCCACTGCACGCGTGGCTGTTTCTTTGCGATACCCGTCAGCTGGCCTGATCCCTCTTCTGCCCCCCGCGACTATGGTCTCGTGACCTCTGCCATCATCCATGTCTCTCCTTCAGAACGAGGAGTAAGCGCCTGCACTGTCCGCCCGTCGTCTCGGCCCTCCGCAGCTAACCCCCTCCCCCGCAGCTTTGTCCTCTTCCAGCTGCGCACCGCATATCTCTCCTCCATCAAGGACGGCGTCGGCGAGCGGCTGATCAACGTCGACTCGGGCGTGCTGAACAACCCCGCCTTCCGCGCGGCCGGCTGGCTTCCCAACGTCGCAGACATCAAGCGCACCTACTCCCCGCCAATCCCTACCGCCATCACCTCCGAGTACTTCCAGGCACCGCGATCGGCCGGGCTGAAGGCGCCAGAAGGATTCAGCGACAATGAAGACGAGGGCGGCATGGTCACCGGTGGGGGGAGCAACGACACCGTCGGCCCGCAGTTGACCGCAAAGCGGCGGCGCCGGAAAGAGCAGCTCGAGGAAGACGACAGCAGTGACCTGAGCGACGAGAGCGACGATGACGACGACGCACAGAGACCAGCCAACCAGATCAAGTTCACCAAGATGCCCCTGCGTACTCGATCTGGCTCATCCCCCGCACAGAGCTCGGCCTTGCGCAAAGAGCTGTCCGATGGCGGCGACGCTCCTCCAGTCACCATCACATCTCCTTCGAGACCGCCAGATGAATCATCCCGGAGAGGCTCGCTGGGCACTGTCGAGGCTGTCAAGACGAGACCACGCCGAGACACGACAAACAGCAGTGAAATGTCCTCTGAAAACGAGTTCGACAATTCGAGTTTTCGGAAACGACGTGTACACCCTCGGAATGCAGCTGGTGGAGGCCAAATGCTTTCTCAGCGTACCGAGGCGGACAGTATCGAAAGATCAGGGCCACGTCTAGAGGCCCTCGACGAAGGAGATGAATCGGACAGCTCGCTTGACTCTGAATTCTCTGGCTCCGCCGATAGTGGCTCGCTCATGGGCGCAGGGGGAGACCATCTTGATTCATCGCCTGCCGCCCATCTCCCCAACATGCGTGGTTTAACGCCTTTCAACAACATGTCACCGAAGAAGAAGAAAGAGCCACCTCAACCCACATTGCAAGCACTTCCTCCTCCTAGGCCCATCAGCTTCGTACTTCCAGTCAGTGCTCTCACCCAAGCTCTTCGAGCCAAAGAGAAAAAGCCATCGAACCCCTTACAGCGCTTCGCTGGATGGAATGCAGCCAGCGAAGCCCAACAAAATCCCTTATACATCAAGCTCTACTGTCCCTTCTCAGCTAAGCCATCAAAGCCGCTCGAGTTGCTCATCAGAAAATTCAATGACAAAGGTGAAGGCCCTACAGTGGCGGAAGCTATTGGATATGCCCTCCACAGGTATCAAGAAGAAAAGCTTGAGCCGTCTTTGCCGGTGGACAAGATGAATGTGAATTGCTGGGTCATGCGTATGTATGATGACGGTGAAGTCGATGACGAGTTCCCGCCTCTCACGCGAAATAAACCTTTGAAAGACTTCGCCTCGAACAACGCTCGAGGCATGCGACCTCGTGCGAGAGAGAAGCCATGGGACGAATTTGCGCTGGTTGAAGCAACCCAACGAGAGATTCTCGAAAACGAGAAGCTCACTCCGTTGTACAGCCGTGAGGCGGCCCCCGTAATCACATCATCGCAGGAAACAACAGAGGAAATGGAAGTGGAGAAGCCCACAAAGCCCATCCCAAGTCGTGCCAAGAGCTTCAGAAATCCCATCACCGGCCCATCCTTTGCTCCGACTGCGACTCGAAAAGATACGAGTAATCTGGCTGATGTTCCGAAGGTGTCACAGACTCATGCTGCCAGCCGCACAGGAGCACCGAAAACAGTCACGGTACATTTCACCGACGAAAACTTCAACACCAAACACATACCTGTGCCTTGCACAACGGACACTTACATCGCCGATATCTTTGACCGAGTGTGTCATGACTTGCGTCTGGAGAAAGCGCTCTACATCCTCAAAGTCAGTGGTAGCACAACTGTCGCGCCACACGATCGCACTGTGGAGGCACTTGCGAATCGAATGGACCTCGATCTATCCAAGCGCCGCTTCGTAGGCGATGGCGTGTTTGGACTTTCAGGTTCACCTGGGTCGTCGTCACCCAACGCTCCCCTCATCATCAGTACAGGTGGTGCAACCAAGAAAACGAAGAAGGGCGAACGCACACACGCTGCTGTCTCTGGACAAGGCCTCATCCATCCTCTTGCCAAACACGCTGATTCAGCTGCACTGGCTCTTACCACGACCGGGTACTACCGACGTTATGCCGTCCTGCGCAAACAGCCCATGTCCTTCGCTTCGAGCACATCTCGAATCCTTGCGCTTGACAACGAATACATCCACATCATGCCTGGCGAAACGGGTGCCAAGGCAGGTGCTCGCGCTGGCGGCCCATGGGCAGAAGGTACGGGCAAGACAACAACTGTTCACTTCAGCTCTGTGGTTGGAAGTAAAGTGTCCAAGAAGCACCCTAAGATGTTTAGGGTCATTGTGTTCAAGGAAAGGGAAACGAAGAGATATGACTTCGAGGCTAGCTCGGCGGATGAGGCGATTGAGATTGTGAGAGAGATCAAGCGAGGGGTGGGGCGATTTCAGGAAGGTATCGTCTAACATGGTTGCACCATTCACAAGGCGATTGCTTGAGCTGATCTGGCTTGTGTCTGTAATTCCTAAAAGCTCTCAATACGCGCTTGTTCGATTGTCTGCCAATAACCCCTGATTGTCATCCTTTCATCCTCCAATTTTCAAGATGTTATCGCCTGCTCCGCCGAAGCATATGAAATCAGCACAACCATGATGCTGACTTCGGCGAGCTGCCCCAGTCTTTCCATCTAAGGAACAACCCCAAAACTGCCTCTCCTATCTGTATTTTGAATGTCGTTATCCTATGAAAACACGCTCATTTACTAACTAACGCCTGCAATCTTGTCGGGTCATACAGTCGCTTATGAATGACTTCTCCCGATTTGCCGTCGTGTCTCCCGCAGAAAATTTCTGTGAAAAAAAAACTCATTTGGATGCGGAATATATACGCGGGGGGTTAAGTACTCGTGGTTGTGGGAGTAGTTCCGCCTTTTGGATGGTGGCGTTGGTAATGCGTGGCAGCAGTATCAACACAGGGATTCATGTCTCGTTGTATGGTTTCTTTCTGCGTGGCGCTGCTACATACATGTACGCATGCATGCATGCTGGACCGGTTGCTGAATTGAGGGCCATGTGTGCATAGGCTTGACGGATACGTGGTATGCTGGCATGATCGCTTGGATAGGAATGCATCTCTTGAAGACTGTGTGATGATGTTTATTGTACAATGACTTCTCGGAAGGGTTTAGTTCTTCTTCTTCTTCTTCTTCTTCTTCTTCTTCTTCTAATCAAACACACTCCCACGACTCCACTTACCCCTCCGCCGGATCTCCTTGCCATACACATAAAACACAAACGGCACCGGAATCAACAGCGTCGCGAAACCCCCCGTGATACTGCTCGCGGGGCCCACCCCAAGATTGTGGTACAACGGGGTGACCACGAGCGGAAACGCGCCTGCAAAGCAGCTGCGCAGAAACGTGTTGGCCGCCACCGCACTCGCCGCATACAGCGTGAAGGTGTCGACGAGGTAGTTCAGCGCGGCCTGGAAGATTGTGAAGAACCCCGTGCCCAGCATCGCGAGGCCGATGACGGGTGCGATCCACGGATACTGCGGGTCAGCCGTCCAGCCCATGAGGAACTGGCCCGACGCGAAGAGCACGGAGCCGAGCATCATGGGCGGCAGACGCGCTTCGGGGACAGCGCGGTTTCCCGCGCGGCGGTACACTTTGTTGTAGAGCAGCTGGTTGTACGCGTTGATGCAGCCGCCGAGGACGGCGCCTACCAGGATGCCCAGAAAGGGAAGCGTGGCAGAGACAGTGGGCCAGCCGCGCAGGTCGCGGAAGATGATGGGGACCCCGCCGAGCTGCATGTAGAGGATCCCGTAGCAGAAGCTGGCGTACAGCGCGATCAGGAAGCAGATTGGTGTAAGGAGGAGCTGGAGTGGGCGCACGAGGAATTTCTTCCCCAGCTCGACGACGGAGACGTCCCATTCTTCGAATTTGGTGTGCAGGGCCCAGTTGCCTGTTTCATGGCGGAGGCGGCGCGCTTTGTAGATGAGGAGTTTGGGCGGGTAGGACTCGTCGACTAGCAGGATGTCGATGAGGAGAATGCTGGATTGGAGGATGCCTGTCGAGTACTCGGTCCAGCGCCAGCCAAGAGATGGGTCAGCGACAAAGGCGGCGGAGACGATGGGGCCTGAATGTTCACATTAACACCCGTCCAGAACATGTATATGGAAAAAGAGATGCATGAGGTTTCGCACGTACCCAAACATGGCCCAGCAACAACCGCCATAGCATATCCCGCCATCGCCAACCCCCTCGCCGTCGGACTGAACAAGTCCCCCAACACACCCCCCCGTGTTCGTGACCGGCGCACTTGCAAAAAAAAGCCCCAAAGAACCGCGTCAGCATCAGCGTCTGGAAGTTCTGCGCCGTTGCGCTGCCAAAGCTAAAACACGCCGCCACAAACATGGGCGTGAGAACTGCAATCCGCCGCCCGTAGACTTCAGACAAAGGCGCCCACAGTAAGGGGCCCAGCCCGAAGCCGAATAAAAATAACGTCGTGCCTAGCACAGCGGTTTGGTTTCCGACGTTGAACTCCGAGGCGACTTGCCGTGTGCCGGAGGAGTAGGCGGACGACGCCCATGTGGCGGTCATAGTGGTGAGGCCGTAGAGCGCAGTAGTGGAGATTTTCTTCTTGGTCGGCCAATTCAATGGGCGGTATGGGTCGTCCGGGCCGTCAAAGTCAACGAGGACGTCTGTGGTGGTGGGTTGGTGAGCCAGTGGGTGCGTGAATGGGGCGATGTTGGGGCGCGTGCGGATCCGTGAGAGCACTGTGTCTCGTCGTGATAGTGTGCGGCTTAGTGGCTGTTGGATGCCGGTGGATGATGCAGTTGCGGTGGCTGGTATGTTTTGTGTTGTTGTTTCGGCTCGACTTCGTGATCTGCTGATGCTTTGTCGGAGTTCTCTGTTGCTGGGGCGGTGGCCATCGTGGTCTTTTTCTCCCTCGTTGAATGAGCTGGCTGAACTCGAGCTGGAGCTGCTGCTTCGTCTTTTTGGTCTGGATCTTCGGCCGTTCTCTAAATCGATATCCATGTTCGAAGAGGATGACGGGCTGATTTGGTCTGGCATTGTGTCTGCAGGGATCTTTTCCTCCAAGTCTGGCATACCAATTGACAGGGCTCAAAGCTATTCTACACTACTATTGAGGTATTGCACAAATATACTAAAATCTCTGTCTGGGCTCGGTGTCGGATCTAGACATCACCGACGGTGTTATCGACGGTAAAGATCTCTCGGCAGGGCCTTGCTAAGAACTTAATGCGGCCGCTTAATTAGCTTTTACCCCATACTAACATAGCCTGCAACAATGCAGAGCTGATATGGCCGTTGAAATGACGTGACTGGACTGATTTTCGCCTTAGCTCGGATACGCTAGCAAACTTGGGCATAACGCCGCCTTCCTCTTCACCAGGCTTCCGGGCTTCCGGAGAAGTTTCCGTACCTTAACTAATCCACCTATCGCTTCTTGTGAACAACCGCATCGTAATAGTATCAGAGGACCTGAATCATCATCCTGGTATGTGATTGATGCCTACGTCAGTCTTTCATGGTCTATTGAGTCAGCGTCCAGCTTCAGTATTGGGTTGTCGCGGATTTAGTACAGGTCAACTTTGGAGGTCGTGGTCATGGTACCTTATGCAGCATTTGTCACTATCTATTGTCCCTACGAGAACTCACCTGATCCATCCTTCCACTGCTCAAAGATCTGAACAGGAAATTGATCGGCAAGATGCTGGTAGCCTGCAATATTGGGATGGAGGTAATCACCACTATCGTATGCCGGATTCAGTTGACTAGGATTCTCTGGATCCTGCAAAAACTTGTCAAAGTCTGCGACTGCATCGAACGTTCCGCTCTCCCGCATGAACCTGTTAATCCTTTGCCGAGTCTTCTCGCGCTCAGGATTCGAGTACGGCTGGATGGTGACGTTGGCTGGGGCAGAGAAAGGCGTAATGGTTGCGCCGAAGACGGGAATGCCGTGGGCATGGATGAGCGTTACCATCTGCTGATATGCCTGGGTGAGTGAGTCGTAGATAGCGTTCTGTGCTTCTGGGGTGGTGGCTGCACCGCCGATGTCATTGACGCCCTCAAAAATCATAGCATATTTGACTCCGGGATGGGCGAGGACATCGCGGTCGATACGACCAAATGCATTAGGACCAAGACCATCCGCTAAAATTCTGTTTCCGCCTGCTGCGAGATTACCCACTGAGATTTGCTTCAATGACTGGGACTTCTGGAGTCGAGCAAGAAGCAGATCCGGCCAGCGATTGTTCGCGTTCGTGGTAGAACCGCGGCCGTCCGTAATTGAGTCTCCAACAATGAGCAAAGATCCCTGCTTGGGTGATACCCAGGCCTCGATGCTTGAGAGAAAGTACCAATGAGCTGCAGACTGCGTGGTAGGATCTGCCACAGCAAGGCTCGCAGCGTTGACGGCATCACCGAATTGCCACCAGCTTGTGGTCCTAGAACCCGGGTGGCTGGTGATGGAATTCGTCGTCTGACCAGTAGCCAGGTACATCGTGACCGTGATTATCTGTTGTGCCTTGGTGGGAAAATTGAGTGGATCTGAGACGGCAAGAGCCCCGTTAGGAATGATGATTGAATCTTTGCCTGAGAAAGTAACTTTTCGAACGGTATTGGGCTGTATCTGGTGGATGCCTGCAGTCTGGTTTCCCGGTAGGGCAACTGTGACCGCTGTGATTGGGAGATTTGAGCCACCAAACACATTGGAGATCTTCAGACGTATCTGGTTGGCTGCTGTGGTCATGTATAAAGTCTGCCGAACTGTCGAATTCACGAAAACAGCTCCCGTTTGGTTCTGCATGGATCAGCCAGGACTGCATTACTCATTGGATTTACACTCACGAAAGGTGCAGGAGGTAGATTAGCTGGTTCTGTGAGCTGTGGCATGGACGCCCATGCGTCTACCCAGTGTCCATTGTTGGGGTTTGGGCGAATGGCGCGCCTGGATACGTCCTTTTCCTCGATTGTGTTTCCACGAACAGAAACGACTGCCCCAGCGAATAGCAATGCCAATTGAACGAAAAACATGTTGAGCCTGGCAGATTTTGACTTGTCTGTCAAGAGATCCTAGGATCGCACATTTCGGTTACTTTACTTGCGAGGAGCGCAGATTATATGCTGTTCTGTACACCGCGTCATTTTGCGGTTGCATGGAAGACATGAGGCTAAGTAGATACACGATCACGGACCGGGCATGGTGCAGGAGCCAATACGTGGAGCGTTCCTGGATTCTGAGGTTCTGCGGAGATGAGCGGATAAATTGGGAGGTGAAATCACCCTGGTTGGTGGGAGCCGAGTCCCTGTCCGGCCGTTTTAGCCATCGGCGGCGGAATTGTGTAACATGTAGTCGCGATGCGACTGAGCGAAATGCAGATGGCAGACGTCGCCACGAACGATGATGGAGGACAGTGAACGAAGAGCATATATACAAGGATTCTAATTCCTTCTTTAAGCTCCACTCAGAGGAGATCTGTCACCCGGATCATCTTGAAAAGTGGAAACTGTGTATTCATTGGTATCATCGTGCCCGTTACTCGTATATATAACAGTCATCATCGGCCACACGAGCCGAAAGCTGGAAGCGATGTATAGCGGAAGCACCTGTAGATGGGTGCAACAGTGGACCAGCTCTCCCGCGACAATCACTCCGTTGCGGAAGGAGAGTTGTTCAAATACATCGTACTCGTACATAGCCAAACCTGGTCGTACCATCAACAACAGTGATATGGCGGCCCAGCAGGATGAGAGTGCATCCATCGCGGGACTGGAAGGCGACAAAGAGGCCCTGTCCACTGTTGCAGTCATCGCAGACATTGTGCAATATCCATCGAGGGACTCATGGCTTTGTTTAGATGATTGGCAAGTCGCCGACCAGCAGCGGCGTGCGTAGTATACAGGCAGAAATGGCCATGGGGAGGTCAAGAGTGAAAGCTGAAGCAGCCTGGCATGTTCTCCTAGAAATCATCGTCGCTGTCGGCCTTTTTCTTTTTCCGGCTGGAGGGCTTCTTCTTCTTGCCGTCCACGTCCATAGTGTCGGCGTCGGCTTTTTCTGGGGCATCGGCGACCTTGGCAACGATGTCGTTGAGGAAGTCGAATTGTTCGTTCTTGGTGATGGCCTGCTTGAGATGGATGGCGCCGACGCGCTTGGAGTTGCGCGACTTGGCCTCGGCCGCGGCTCTTGTGACGAGGGAGATCATGAAGAGTTCGAGTGCTTTTGCTGGGGGGAGAATTAGCATGGCGGGCGGCATGTGCAAGCAGGACAAGACTGACAAACAACAACGGGCGTGACTTGGGCGACCTTGCCGACGTCGTCATCGGCCTGCATGATGCGCTTGATCCTGGCGACGGGGAAGTGGTTCTTGATGGTGATGTGGCTCGTGTCGGGCGGCAGGGCCACGGGAGTGTCGAAGCCATTGCCGAGGCCCAGCATGGCGGGCAGCGAGGGGTCGGGCATGTAGTCTGCATCGTGCATGCCTTCCTCCTTCTTGACGCCGCGAGGCATGTAGGCGGGGGCCAGCGGGTGGGACTGCAGCGGCGGACTCGAGGCGGGCGGGGTGAAGGCCGGGGGGCTGTAGGAGACGGAGTGGGAGCCTAAGTGGGCGTGGAGAGCAGGCGGCTGTGGCTGTGGTTGTGGCTGGGACTGTGGCTGGAGCTCGGGGTTGGGCTCAGCGGCGTGGGAGGAGGGCAGGTCGGGACTTTGCGGCGCCCAGGTGCTGTCCATTGGCTGCGGCCGCGTCGAGGTATTTGTATGCTGGATGCGCAGGGATGGGCGTGGCAGGCGGGCGGCGATTGGGCGGGCAAGCGAGCAAGGCTGCGTGGTGGCACTGGTGGGTGGTGGATGGTGAGTGGCCGGTGGCAGGCGGGTGGTCACTGGTCAGCGGTGGGCGGTGGGCAGTGGGGCGATGATGCACGGCGCACAGCAGGACAGGACAGGCGGCGCGGGCGGAAGACTCGTCAATCGTCATTTTATCTACAATCCTCTTGAGTAAGCGTGGTAACTGCTAACAGCTAAGGTACCTGACCTAAAGGGGGGGAGGGGGCCACAGTCCACTGGACCACTGGGCGAGGCGGGCCTCTTGGCACTTGCTGCCGCCCCCCCCCCCCGCCCCCAAAACGGCCCTCCCGTGTCCTTTCACCTCTCCCGCCAGCCTCGTCACCCCCTGCCAGCCCTCCCACCGCTCACGCCCAAGGGGACGGCCGGGTGTGCGTCGCAGCAGTGAGTGACGACACGAGCACGCCAGAGACACACTCGGCCACGTCAGGGCGCAACGACGAAACCCGCCTTGGTGCCACGCGCAACGGGCTGTGGTTGATCGGCGCACCCGACCACGCCAGTCGCTGACGGTGAATTACTTGATCTAATCCGACACGCTGCCCGCACTTCTGCGCCTGACGAGGCGTCGCGCCTGCCTTTGCGCCCTGTACATAGCCAATACATACTCACACTCACTCACTCTCTCTCTCTCACTCACTCTCCAGGTCCTTAGACATCCTTTGTTATGGTGCCGTCTTCTTTGCGACCTTCCCGCTCAGGCCCTTCCCGATACCACGTCGCTGCCAGGCTGTTCTTGGGGTCGTCTTCAGGATACCCGCGCTGCCGCCTGACGTCGAGCACAGCCTGGCGCACTCGTCGCGTACACTCCTTGCGCAGGCTGACAACCTCTGCCGAATACTTGAGCTCGTCATTCAGCACCCCGACCTCAAGTCTCCCGCTCCTGCTTTCTTCCTTTGCGCGGATCTGTTGCCACCGTTGTCGGAGATCGCCAAACACCTCTTCCGCGTTGAGCTTTTCCCCGAATGTGACCCTGACGTTCTTGAACGCCCGCGGAATGAATCGCGGGAATGTCCGCGTCTCGTGCATGATGTCGTCGAAACCCTCGATGAAAACGGGAACAATGTCAGGCATAGGCTCGCTTTCCAGAATCAACCGTGATACTCCCCACTTGAAATAGCGCATAATCCGCTGCTCCGACTGATGGATCATGCCCTCGGGGAATATATGTACCCAAGCATGTCGCCGGCTGCGGTATGCCGACGGCGCGGGAAACGTGTCTATGCCATTGGTTGAGAAGGAGAGATGTCCGCTGCTGAAGGGGTCAATCAAGTCCGGGCTCTTGAGCGACGTCGCAGGCTTTTCGGGCTGATCGTGTTCGTAGACAAAGGGGCCGCGCGAGAGTAGGCGGATGGCTTGTGTGACGGTGGGCTGGAAGAGGCCGCCGAAATTCGAATGGATTGATCTGTGCGTGGGGAGGACTTGTCCAAAGGAAAAAAATGTCGATAGGCCTCTAAGCCAGAGTTAGCCCATGGAATGCATGCACCACAGCAAGCCTACTTGTTGGTAAAGCACAAGTCATAGCTGCCTAAACCCCAACGCAGGTTGTCAGGGTTGAAGATGTAGCCAAGCGGCAGAACGCCCCAGAGTATCGGATCGTCCATACTAGAGCTCCATCAGCATTGCCGCAAGATGTAGACCGCAGTGAAGCTCGTACACAGAAATGTGATTGGAGACTGAAGGCGCGTTAGGAAACCCAAGACACTCAACCACAGCTTCAATGGCATACCCGTGAGAAGGCCCTTCTGTCTTGCATCCACATCTTCGCGCTCGTCCAGCAGCTTTAAGAAATCATCCATGCCATGCGTCTCGACTTTGTTCAAGCCACCCAGGAAGCCCTTGCACAAGAGGCCGACGGCGCCCATGAGGAAGGTGGACGCCGCCCGCCAAGGCAGGCTTGGGGCCTCGGGCTGTTCCTCTGGACGCATTGGATGTGGTTGAGGGTTGTCGCAGACATTGAAGATTCTGGTGTAAGAAACACATGCCGCGGCAACGTCATTTTCGCCAGGAACCGCGGTCTGGCCTCCAGGCTTCTGTGGGCCTGCACGGTGTGGCGCGTGCGGCGAGTGGCTGGTGGCTGGTGGCTGGTTCTTGCGGCTGCCCGCTGGAACTTTTCCTGGTGCGATGCATGCTAACGACTACCACCAATTAGTCCAATGCATGCTTTGGACTACGCGCATCCACTTGACATAGTAGGCCAGACAAGCCGTGTTCCTTATCGGACTATGAACCAGCAAACCGTTCACTGTGGGAATTGAAACGCGTATTGGAAGCTTTGCAGCTCGTTCGTGCATACCGACCTACCTACCCCTAGGTACATGTATCTAGGTACTTTGCTGTGGTCGTCAAAAGATATCAAGAAACAACATATCACGCCGCTATGCCGCCACCCAAGACCATCTTCACATCCCACGAGCGAAACGCTCTCAAGGACAGATGGGGCTCACAAGCAACACGTCTAACACGTGATTCATTCCTCCCCTTCGGATCCTGCCAGCTATGTCTACTCCCTTCAGTCGACCCCGTATGCTGTCCCCAAGGCGACCTCTTCTGCCGCGAGTGTGCCATGACCAACCTCCTCGCCCAAAGACAAGACATCAAGCGCCTGGAGAAGCTGCACGAGCGGCACAAACTCGACGACGAGGACCACCGCCTCCGTCTCGAAGAAGAAGCCCGCCTCCGCGCCATCCAGGACTTTGAAGCCGTGCAAATGGGTCTCTCTGCCAAACTCGGCTCTGCCTCCACCACCATCGTTGGGCGCGGGGACGGCAAGATCATCGTCGAGCAGCAAGCAGATCCCCCGTCTTCCACTCAACCCCAAGGCACAAAGCGCAAATTCGCACTCGACGAACAAGAACTCATCCGCATCGCCGCCTCAGACCAACACAAAGCAGCACGCACCCTCGACGCCGAGCGCGCCGCCGCAAAAGGCTCTCTCCCTAGTTTCTGGGTCCCGGGCGAAACACCAGACACGCACCACCGACGCACCGGCGCCCCCAAAACCACGCCTACATGCCCATCCTCCAACAGACCCGACGCACCCCACGCCTTCTCCCTCAAAACGCTAACCACCGTACACTTCCACGAGGAAAAGAGCGCTGCCGCAGAACCAGGGACCACTCTCCACGCACGCACATGCCCCAGCTGCCAAAAGACGCTCTCCAACACGACCAAAGCCATCCTCGCCGTGCCCTGCGGCCACGTGCTGTGCAAACCCTGCGTCGACAAGTTTCTGCGGCCCGAGCACAGACACCAGCGGGATGCGCATGAGCAAGGCCCGGAACCGCAGTCTGTGCACTGCTATGTCTGTGATGCAGACTTGACGGGTGTTGCAAAGGAAGGCGCCAGGACGAAGAAGAAAGACAAAGAGAAAGAGAAAGAGAAACAAAGGGAGAAGGGGGTCAGGCCGGGGTTGGTGGAGATTAGGAGCGAAGGAACGGGGTTTGCAGGGGGTGGCAAGGCAATGGTGAAGAGAGAGGGTGTGGCATTCCAGGTCTGAGCACCTGTCTCTGACCACGTTCGTATACCGAGAACTACTTCTGGGGCATACACGTGGACAATCATCAATGTGCGTTAGTAGAGCAGCAACAAAAAGTGCGTGTTGATTGCAGCCAACATCTCACCACTCCCTCCTAATATGCCCCCCCCCCCTTTTTTGCCCCTTGCCCACGTGGCCGTTCTTCGCATTCTTGCCCATACACATCGAGAAGATCTGGATAAAAAAAGGTATATGCATGGTCTTGCTTCACATCCGTTCCCACTTCTCGTGAATATCAATCCAGCTGCGGTCACGTGAACCGCAATCCATTGCACTTTCTTGCCCGAGCAGCGGGCATCCATCTCCATGGATTCATACATGTAGGTAATACCGAGTCCGTTTCCGTTTCCGCGCGCCATTCTGCGGCTTATGCTTAGGACATCAAAACCGAAAAAAAACCCCATTCGACTCGAACCCATACTGGTACCGTGATTCAGTAATCAACGCCTGTTCTTTAACCTGCGTTACGGCAAATGCTAGATGAAACAGTCGGAGGTGTCGTGTAGGTATCTAAGCTGCCATGGCAATGTGGGTGTGGCGGCACTGCAGTGACTCCCAAGTTGGCTTCAGATCCAGGTAGAGACGGCATACTAAGCGAGCGATCAAATGGAGCGAATCGTGGTGATAAAGATGCATCTATATACAGGCTCGCCAGCCCTGGACAATACGGGCGCGACGGGTGATTCTGCTAGGTACATGTACACTGCTCAGCCGCGAGGCTGTGACGTGGGTGCAGGTCTCAACACGTCTGGACCTGATTTGGGATAGCACATGTCAGCCTCATCAACCAATGGAACGTCCCTGCGGGACTGGCTGCTCGAGACGTTATGAGTGTAAATTGTGCTTGGTTTAGTTTGTGTCGAAGGCCGGGTTTTTCTCATACTGGTTGAGAGCTCAAACCTACACCGAGTCATACAGTATACTTCACAGTCAGTGTTTTATTCATGTCAAACCATCCGTGGAATTCGTCTATAGTTCTACATTTGTGCACTTGCTATGGATAAGATTAGCCTTGTAAATGTATGGTTTTAGCTATACGTAGTGTTTGGAACGGGCCATATCTTGATTAAATGCTATTCATGTTACCCAGTCCGCAATTGTCAAGACCGCCTCTTGGGTGCCGAACACACGTAGCTTATTGCCGAATTCATTCCAGAAAGTCGAGTCGAAGCCCGGGATCAGCTCCATTGCATGACGTTGGGTTTGTACTATTGGTACCCAACCTGTTGTGTCTTGCATAAATTCCGCATTTTCCCAAGATGCAGCTTTCTCGTCCGCAGGCTGATCCCCATTCGAGACTTGTGTATCCTCGAAATTGATTGATGGCTCTTCCTCAGCAGACGAGTCGGATTCTGCACTTGGGTTGAGCTGTAATTCGCGAAGACTATCAAAGATATTCTTCGTTTGGAAACGCTGTTCGCGTGAAGGCTTTTGCGTCTTGCCTTGCTTCTTTCCTTTCCGGGACTTTTTCTTCGGTATTGTGCTTGCCAATACACTACTGTGCTGTGTGTGCTCTCTAGGAGGCAGTGACACGGGCTTACTTACCTTTTCTCGGCCATCCTTTTCAAAATCACCAACGTGTCTGTTAGTCGATTCATTCTCTTGGATAGTCTTTTCGACAGAGTTATCGTTCGATGGTGAGGAGTGATCACGCTCCGTGCCTAGCTTGGCAGCTAATCGAAGCATGATGGTTGCTGTGAGCAAACTGTCATAGCCCGCCTCGTGGAATCGTTGTGAATCTTCGTAATTTGAGTGGTCAATGTGGGTTATGATGTGAGGACGCGGTTGCTTGGCCAGGCCTTCAGCAATCTCCTGGAGGGTTGGTGATGCATTCAGATCGCCTTCAGCGTATGTCGCTAGGTATTTGGTATCGATGATCCTGGGAAAGAGGCCGTGGATCGCCGTTTGAAATTCCTGCAGGGTATCTGGCAGCTGGCCGACGAAAGTGCGATATAGATACACAATATCTGTAAACATGTTATGCCCGACCAACACAGGCTGTCGTGAGTTAAGACGTTCACAGGCACGATCGAAGCGATCTTTGATGTCGTCGCTGTCTCCTGACAAGGCCAGTCCAGTGTTACTACGAAGGTGGAAAAGTGGATCTGCACGATTGAAGTCGCCCCCGTTGACCAAACACTCGAATATCCAGCGAAAGCCAGTCTGCCGCATGATCTGTTCTTTGACGCGATTCTTTGTTCTTCGGACATTCTCAGCCTCTCTTTCCAGATCGAGATGGATGATTTTGATGCAGTTGGAACGTCCAATTGAGACCTGGTCCGGGAATTCGGCGCGAACTAGTTGATGTACGAGGCGTTTCTCAAAGCGTGATATGGTCGGGGTCATCGGCTGTTCCCGCATTCCCGTGTGAGTGGTGATGTCCAGTGATGAAGATGTGCTGGTTTTCCACTCGGTGATTGCCTGTCTAACCCTACGTACAAAGTCGAGTGACTCAACGTCCTCGTCCTTCAACTGCAAGTCCTCGATGGGGTTCTTCTTGTCTATGCGATCCCAAGCCATCTGTTTTGCTCGGTCCGCCTCTTCTCGAGACAGATACTGCACGCCCTTGGCAAATGGTGCTCCCAGATCAAAGCCATTGTTGAGCAAGAAGGTACAAGCTCCACTTTGAAAAGTGATTTCCCTTTCAAAGTCCATCCTCTCATCCAGCAGCGGACTGATGTTGATGTTGTAGGGCCGTAACACGTACTTGTTGGCAATGTAGTCGAAGCGGGCACAAGTCAGACCTACCTGCAAGATCTGGTAGCGATCTGCTCCCTGCTTGGTCTCGGCATAGCGTTCTTCGAGCGTGAAACGCCCAGGTCCACGCTTTGGTCTATCGGGCAGCCGCGACGGGATGCCTGAGAGCTCCAAGTCGAAAGAGACAAAGTCGGCCTCGGAGATGTTGATGATCAGTCCTAGGAGGTGGTGGGGGAAAGAGACTGCGTCCACCTCCATCCTGACGCGGTACGTGGGCGAAGAAAGGAGGGATGCAGCAGAATCAGAAGAAGGATCAGACGAACAGGGCGGCGCAGATGCAGTCAAATGGCAAATCAGGACTGGTGAGGAGTGAGGAGCAGGAGGAGTGGTGGCAAGCTGCTCGTCTGTGGTAGCAGGCAGGGTGAGGAGCAGGAGTGGTGGCAAGCTGCTCGTCTGTGGTAGCAGGCAGGTTAGTGATGAGGTCAGTGTGGAAATCAAGCGGCCACCAGGCGCAAATGTCTGGCCCGCAGTGCAGACAATGGCTTGCGCGGCGTTTGTCAAGCTCTGCGCTCGTGAGACAGCGCGCCTTGTTCTTTTTTCTCAGAGTGAGACGGGGCAAGGCTGCGGGCACGTGTCGAGCATGCGGACATGGGCGGTGCGGTGGAGTGTGGACGAGGCGGGTCGGCGGTGGAGAAGGGGAAGACGCGCCAAGGCGACGACGACGTGTGGGTGGCCGCCAGCCGAGGTTGTTCCTTTGGGTAGGCAGGCACGGCAGGGACGTGTTGACACCGAGAGGAATGCACCTGCCACCTGCACCTCGCCCTCTCGACATGCGCCCGTGAGCTCTCCGTGCGAGGCGTCATCCACCGCCATCCACCGCCGTCCCCCGCCGTCCCCTGCCACACACCATGGCGGCGCTGCACGAGGACATCAGCGGGCCGCGCTACCTCGCGTCGTCCCTCTCGTCGCTGTCGGCGTCGCGGCAGCAGTCCTCGCAGATCGCCAAAGCCTACCGCCAGGCCGCCCAGCTGTTCCTGACGCGCCGCCTGCCCGAGGCGCTCTCCACCATCGAGCCCATCATCACCCCGCCCGCCCTCGACGGCGCCCACGGCCACGCGGCCCAGCTGGCCGGCTACGCCCCCGTCGCCAATGCCTCGCGCGGCACCCGCGTCAAGGTGTGGAGCTTCTACCTGACCTTCCTCAACGCCGTCGTCGAGCTGGGCGCCGACGAGGGCAAGCACGCCTTTGGCAGCGCCCGCTGGAAGCAGCTGGTCTCCAAGTGCCGCGACGGCAGCATCTGGGACGACGTGGTCCGCGACGGCTATGCCGGCGTCGAGGGCGATGTCGACGCCGACGTCGTGGTCAACCTCGCCACTCTGCTGCTCACCCACTCGCCCTCGCAGCGCCTCAACCAGCAGAAGCTCGAGACGTACCTCGCCGCCACCGCCCACCCGACCTTCGACATCTCCCAGCACATGTCCTCGCCCGCGTACCTGCAGCGCCGCCACAGCCAGCGCAGCCAGCACAACGGCACCGACACGCCCCGGGACCTGGAGAAGCGCATCAAGCTGCTCGAGCTCTACACCCTGCACGTCCTGCCTCGCAACGACGAGTGGGACTATGCTCGCGAGTTCATCACCATGTCCGAAGTCCTCGATGACGAGCGCAAGGAAGCCTTCCTGCTTGCACTGCACTCGCTCAAGGAAGAGAAGGAAGACGCCCAGGCTCGCGAGGAGAAGCTCCGCCAGCAGCAGCAAGAGCAGATGGAGGAGCGCCGCCGGGAGACCGAGGCAAAAAGGCTCGAGCAGTCCCGCGCCCAAGACGAGAGACGCAAGCGCGAAGAGGAAAACAGACGACAGCCTCGGGGCTCAGACGATCAGTTCCGGAAGCCGCAGCCGCAAACACCCTCGCAGTCTTCTCGAACCTCTCGCCAGCCTGCGAAGAAACCCGCGACCACGCCGCCTGGCTTCTACAATCGTGCCACGACCATGTTCGCCTCCGTACAAACGCTCATATCGAACACGGCCCACAACATGACAGCGAATCCGATGGCCTTCTTCCGCACTTTTCTCTTTCTGTTGGCTTTTGCTCTGGCGTTTGGGAGGCGAGATCTGCGAGAACGAATCATGCGAGTGTTACGAAATGCATTGGATAGGTTGAAGCGGACTGTGGGTATGGGTGTAAAGGTATCTTATATATGATGCTTCGATCCAAATATTCTCCATGTAATTACTCTGGGTCTGAGACTAGACTATAGTATCCATGCCACTTCTGTTCTTCAGCCCACTACTATAGCAATCCTCCTCCTGTTTCTCCTCTTTTTGCGTTGCCACCGTTCATGCACTCTGATACTTCTCTTGTGCCGTCACTTCTACTCAACGAACTTTCTGCTTTCCCCCCAATGTCTTCGTCCTCTGCTTAATCATATACGTGTACATTGTATACGCACCTACACTTTTCGTCAGCACCGACACATCAGCCGGCCCTCCCGTCCTACTCACCAGGAATATACAACACCAAAAAGAAGTAAAACAGCGGCGGAATAACCCAGCTAACTTCCCTGCCCGGCCGGATCGCCCGATACAACAACCACCACTCCGCACCAATACCCACTGGATAAAGCGGAAAGAACATGGTATACCTATCTCCGCTCTTAGTACGACATATTCGCCACCCCACAGACTAACCACACTCCCAATCAAGCAGAAAGGATACACGCACCGTAGCCAAGTTAGCATCTTCGGGGCCCGTCCATGCATATTGCACGCCAGATAGAGATAGCGAATCGTATCTGCCACCGACCACGCGAGGACCAGCGCGAGATAGGCGCGCGACTCCGCCGAAGATACCGGAAAAGCAAACCAAACCATCCACACTTGGATCACGCGGGTTCCCGTCTGCAGAGCTGTGGTGGAGACGGGGGATTTGATCAAGCCTGGGAAGTCATGAGTATGGGGTTGATTTCTGGCTGTGAAGGGGAGTGCTGGAGCACTTGTTTGGAAAAGTACAGGGGGATGAGGGGTGTGTATGTAGTGCGGGAGCGATGTGGGAATGTTGCATGTTGGATGTGATGTTGACGGGGAAAGGAAAAGTCGCGGAGATGCGTGGGAAAGATGGAGGGGAGGAATGGAGAAGACTGTACCTACCGCATGCTGCGTGAAGCACTTCAATTAGTGACGCTGTTTGTATCCATCGTGCCTGTGCTTCCGTTGCTCTGAACAGCTCGGTTCTACCGTACCCAGCATGCGATATTGTGTTCAACAGGACAGAGAACCATAGCGATGCGAAGAGCACGTTGTACGTCGTTAGGTAGAGTGATCGTAGCGACGTCCCAATCAACGGTGCTGTGGGCTCTGTTGCCATGTTGAGTCTTCTTCTCTTCTTTCTTTTTTATCACCTATAATTGTCTAGTACTCGACAGAGCCGTCATTCGAAGCAGAGATTGTTTCTCTTGGTACTTGTCCGAGAGTAGCACGAATGTGGTCGCTGGGCCGAGGCTAGAAAACTGCTGCTATGAATGCGATTGCGCCATGAATCATGGAATGTTAAGCATCTTTTAGACTAATAATCACGTTGATAAAGCTACTGCGGTCATCCTATCCTGCCAGAACATTACATACAGAGCAAATCCTAGGCTGTAATGTGGCAGCGAACTGGGCAAAGTGTAGAAAGCCGCCAGCATGCTAGCGTGGTTCAAAGCGGAACCATGGAGCCATTATCCCTTTCCATGCACACGTAATAATCCAGACTCTCGTTTCAAGAATTTCCCTAGATCCCAGGTCAGCCTAAAAGATGTCAGCAATAGACTATTGTTTCTCAAGTCTGCCATCAAGCTGCTGCATATCCAAAACCAAGGCCAAAGAGCATCAAACTCGCCGAGCGCACAGCCGAGGAGCGCCTGCTGATTGTGGTGCTTGAGTGAGCCTTATTGCAGCCTTGAATGCCTATCTCCCTTCAAAGTCCATCGACTCAGTGTCCTGGGGGGGCATCTTAGGAGAGATATTATACAGCGTACAGCCATATGTATAGATGATGTATTATCATGGTAGGCATACGGCGGGTGGTTGCTTCTGTACATAGCCGCTTTTTGAGTCGCATGAGCAGTCTCTCTCATCGCTATCATCTGCAGACACTGCTCGTCATTCAATATGTCTATTAGATTAACCATTCCTCCGTCACATTCACGCAAGCACTACCTCGCCAGCACTCAAGCTGTGACCACACCAAAGCACGACAAAGTGTGTCCTATATGCTACATCAATTGGATATCAAACGGCCAGCTAGTCATTAGTACGCATTGTGGGCATATCTTCCATCGCGACTGTCTAGCCACCTAGTCTAGCGAAGAGTAGTGACTAAATGCAAACACATGTCCTAGCTGTCGCACAGTGTGCTTCCCTAGGACTCCCACAAAAGCAACGATTCAGCCGTTACGAGAACAAAGTACAAATCATGAAGATGTGTCATTAATCTACAGGGTCTTGTTCGAGGGCGAAGATACCAATATTTCTGTGTAGGGAAGAAATATCTCTACGAGACTTGCAAGTCGCCTGGTTCTATCCAATGGCTACGCGCACACTGCTCAATGTTAGGACATCATCAATCGAGTCTACACCTTACTCCACATCAAGGCTTCTGTTGCTCAGCAGCGCCTTTGATCTTGATACCACTCCGTTCATTCTTCTGCCTGACTTGGTTTCCACTGTTACCTCTGGCTTCACCACGTTGATCCTTGTTGTAAGGAGCCTGGCGATATCCATTCCCACCGCCGCCACCACGGTTATTACCACGGCCGCGACCACGAGCGCCGCCATGAACACGAGGTACTTCATAGCGTTGCTGTTTCGGGTAAGCGTGCGGGAAATGCTGTTGGAAGCCTTGGTGGTACTGCTGGGAATAATCCGCGAGCATCTGCTGTTGTGCCTCATACTGAGCGCGTGGTCCTGTCGGAGTGCTCATCGCAGGAATCATCTCTGCAATTGCCTGATTCTGGAGTGCTTGGACCACTGGACTCATCATAGGGGTCATGGCTAGTGGTGTGGACAAGTGCTCCATCACTATATCGTCTTTGTGCTTGAACGCGCACGTCCTTGTCGCATTGTTGGGACAATCACTGCGTTTTTGTGACCGAATACAGAACGTCCCTTCTTTCTCGTGGGACATGGGGCAGTCGCCACCTTTATTGCAGCCAGCCCTGGTGTTGACCCATAGGCAAAGCTTTGCTGCAGGGGCTTTTGAATGATTGAAAGGGCAGGTCTCTCGCTTGTTGCAGTTGTCGCCAAACCTGCAAGCCTTTCTACCTGAAGTCTGACCAGACCCGAGGGATGGCGCCTCAGCAAGTGACTTCTGCGCTTTCGCAGTATCTATGGACAGCTTGCGTTGCTCTTCTTCAGGCTTAGGCTCAGGCACAGCGAAGAGCGTATGATCTACAATTGCATCAGTTTTGGTCGCATGAAATCTGTCGGTAGTATCGGCTTTTGCAATTTCCGTTGTTTCTTCCACCAGGCCTGCTGCGCTTTTCGAGTGTTCCTCATTTGCACCAACCTTGTCATCATCAGTGATTGCAATGGTGACCTTATAGCGGACACCTTGGCACTCGAAATCCAGGGTCGACCTGTCGTTGACAGCATATAGGCCCAGACACTGTGGCAAATAGGAAACTGCATCGAACTGAGTCAGAAGACTCTCAGCGATGCACTCTTTAGCGTACGCCTCTGCAGCTGCAAAGTTCTCCTGCTCCTTGTGCTCGATTTGCGTTTCGGTATGCTTTGAAGCAACATCAATGGCTTCGTTCTCGGTGGAAAGCTCTTCATACACAGGTTGTACTGTATCAGCCTGCTCCTGCTCTGACTTTGGGTCGTCCTTGCTGACAGCCGTTTCGCCTACCGACTGATCGACGATGGTACGCGAATCTTTGACAATAACGTCGATGTCATCGTCCGAATAATTTATTTCATCTTCATCCTTCTCAAGATAGACTTTGGGTTTGGCTGTTATGGGAACCCCGCCTAGGTCGATTTCGAATGTTTCGACCGCGGTGGTGGTTTCCATGACAGCGGAATCCGGGTTGGCGATGGAGTCAGTGTCATCAATTAGCTCTTCTGGCACAGTGGCAATGGTACTCTGAGTGGATTTGTCAGTCGTGTCGGATGCGGTAGATCTTGTTCTGCTGCGAGTCACTGCTCGCCGCCGGGAAGCAGGAACTGCTTTTTGGGCCTGCTCAGTCTTTCCTCTGGTGGTCTTGGTGCGCTTTGCTGGCTGCAACGTGCTGCTGTTACTTCGAGCACGCTTGGGCGGCATGCTGTCGAATAATTACGGATGGATTTGTTTGAGTGTGACCGATTCAAGCGCAGGTATGGGTTGGGTTGCTTCCTGAATGATGTGTGTGCACAGATCAGGGCGACAGAAAGCTTTTCGCTGTCCGGATTGACAGAGTGCAAAATACGTTTGAGTGATGTTGTCGATTAATTGATTGTTCAGAATGTTTGCATAGATTGAAACAAAGTGCATGTAAGAAGAAAAGTCCAGAACAAAGGCAGTGGCACCCAGTCCTTCTACAAAGAAGAGTGCGACACCGCACAGACTAAAAGTGAAAGCTGCGTGGCATCCTAGGTGAATGCTAATCAGACGCATCGCACTGTGAAGCTCAACCACAAGTGATAGATAAGATGCCGAGAACATATATGCTACCGTATCCATGCGCCATTGATATGATTTTAATCTTTGCGTTAACAAGTATGGCGTCAGCACACTGTCGTCGATACAAGCTCAAGAAATCTAACGACCAGCTGCACCAGAATGCCAAGTATGTGTAGACTTTATAGCCACGAATCCCTCACTTCATGACCCACTGTCACTCCGACATGCCCATTCTCATCCAAAGTCAATGTAGGAGGCTTAACGTGGAGCTGCATGGAGGGTGTTTACCTGGTGTTTATTCCTCAGTTACCTCACTCACGTGCTCGGATGTCTATCGAAAGGATATACAATGTTCTCTCTGGCCTCACAAGTTCTAAAGCTCGTATCTAGTTCAACTGAATGTAAGTTTAACCTCAGATGATGTTCACTACACAAAAACTGAGGATCACAGCCGGGCATTTTTACTTACGTAGTGATTGGTACCGTTTTTCTCCGCTAGGTCATTCACATTTTGCTACAGCGATGGAGTGCTTGTGACACTCATTTTACCACCCCATCCCACACTGTGTTAGCCCAAACGTGTTCCTGTGAAAACTGGACCATTATAATACAAGTAAACACAAAAGTATTTCGACCGTGCTATTAGTAGAGATGCCTACTTAAAATTGCAGGGTATACTTATAGCTAACATGTATGTCTATTGTTTCCCTAGGTCACTAGATGTTACTATGGTTGAATAATAAATAAAATTCAGCAAACGTGTGTCAGGCCTGTCTTTGTTCCGGAGAACAACCCTAAAAACAACATGCCTATCAAGAGTCGTCGATGGGTAGGACTTGCAAAAAAAAGAGATGATGGTTACTTCGGTCTTACGCGACACCTGTGAGATTCGAACTCACGCTCCCGAAGGAACTGGCTAACTTCCCTGAAGAGGAATAGCAGGCCAGCGCGTTAACCTTGATGATGTTAGAAACTTCAGGCCAGTGTGTGAAGACTGTGTTTAACGTACCACTCCGCCTGTATCCGAGTTAGTGATGATCAGAAGGAGGTGATTCGCAGAAGAGACTAACCAAAGTGCCTTAGATGATTTGATGACAAATACCTTGATAGTAGCATTTATATCCTTGTTATGTGCAGTGATGCACATATCCACGATTTGGTGCCTGTCGTTCAAGTAGCAATCGTTGTGCGGGGTAGAAATGCTACTATGAATAGAAACAGCTGGAGTTGCTTGCTCGCCTGTCTGATACCCTACCACCCCACGTTCCGCTGTTAAGTGAACTGAGATAGATAAAGCCAACTCATATTCTCTGTGTGATCATGAAAGTCTCCCGATATAAATACAAATCAAGGTGATCATTGTGGCCATGAACACCACCCTCGTCTACAGTCGTGTAGAGATTTGATTCAAAAATCCCTAAAGTGTGCAAGTTATCTTCTTTGCCCCTAGTTGGCTACCTTTGCAACAAACAAAGTGTACGGTCGCAAAGTGTTACCCCCATGACCATCTACCACGAGATCCGCGTTGATAAATTCGGGAAACTGCTGACCCTCATTGACTGAAAACATTGCGGAAAGGAACACATGACCATAAGTGCATTGAACCTGTCGCACTTCTGAAAAATATCGTTGCAGAACATACGCTGTCCCAACTGCCTCCACCGTTGTGTTGCTGGAGCGAGGAAAAAAAAAAGAAATTGCCACTGGAGAAGAAAGAGAGATCTTGATCGTCGTTGATCGAGTGTATGCGAACGTCGTAAAAACACTCTACACCACTCGATCTTCGGCGGCCTGTTGGCTTGCTCCATGGTCGTCGTCATCTATATATACTGAACATAGTTAGCTTGATTAATTGGTTGATAGGAATTATTGGCCTTACCATGCGGTCTCACGAACCAGCTGCAAACAAAGGCTATGCCAAATGTCACAGTAAGACATACAAAAACAGTCTGCCTAAATGTCCCGACAGTTGCGCTGTAGATACCATTGAAGATGGTGGGACCCACGACTCTGGCAGCGGCATGGAGAAGGCCTGTTGCGCCCAGCAATTGACCAACCTTATCCGATGGTACATGCTTCGTTAAGGCAGCACCCAGCGTAGGTGATCCAATACCACCAATTGACGCCAGAGCGCCAGCTGCGGAGAAGAGCTCTCCCCTGCGAACGAGTGAAAAGCCAAGGTAGCCAAGCATATCAAAGAGAATTGCTACCCGAATGATGGAGAGGTCGAGTAAGTCTGAGCCTGACTTGCGCATACCTGAAGTGCCCCTCTTGCCTCGCACTAATCGGGTGATGGAAGGAAGCAAGACAAGCAGTGCGAAAACGCGGCAGCTATTGACTATGGTAACATAGCGGCCAGACTCCAGTTCTTGCCAGCCAAATTGGCGGCGAGTGTAGACAAGGACTACGCTCATGGCACCCATCGCGACACCGAACATGATCGTGTCAACAGCGGCGAGGAGAATCAAATTCCAACGCAAAGCAGACGATGAACCAGGTCCTGTAGGCCAAAGAATCTTGAGAGGCTCGAAAAGGTTTATGGATCGTAACTGATTGATCCAGTCTGATGAGGGGCCTAGTCTTTGTTCGGCTTCTTTGTGTTTTTCTCGGGCTCCTTCCTGTCGTTTCTTGCTCAGGGACTCGGGTACACAAAAGGTGAGAAAAGCGATGAAAAACAAGTGGGCTCCGAGAGCAAGATAGAAGATCAGAAGCACAGCCTCGGTCTTACCAACATACTTCTTTCGTGCTTCAATAATGTAACCTGCAAGAACAGGTCCGACGGCAATTCCGGTGAAGAGGCAAGCATGAAAGTAGGAGAAAGCGACGTTCCGGCGTTGTGGGGATACACAATCCGACGCGTACGAATGCGCAAGCGCCATTCCGACAATGAAGGAGCCCGAGATACCTTCCAGGCAGTAGCCCACCAAAATCCAATTGACGTGAACCGTCTCAGGAAATTTTGCAGCAAGAATAGTCAGGACTTCGCCAAAGAGGGCACCGCATGTGTTGATTACCATGAAAGGTTTCCTTCCGTAGCGATCTGACAAAACACCGATTTTGGGACTTATGACGGCGGACAATATGCCTGAGCATAAGCTGGCATAGAGCAAGAATAGCGATGAGCGGGAAGAGACTGCATCATTCTGGCAGCGATCCTGCCCTGGGTCCATCGGGCCTGAAATGGGATCTGTCTCGAGGGTGGCGTAGTACTCCTCGCACACGAGATCCATGATCAGGTTGATCTTGGGCACAATAACACCGCCGAATGCTGTGGTGAAAAGCAGGAATGGCGGCAGGAGCCACCCAATCTGAACAACTCGAGTCAGTGGAGAATGTTGTAATGGCATCGCTAGAGCGCACCGAAGGTCTCTTCCACCAGGGAAGTCCACGGAAATCTGCCTCTCCATCCCATGCATCGCCGCTGCCGTCGGCGCTCCTGTCCTCGTCGTGCACGCTGCCATAGTCGTCGCGACCAGGACTCAAGAGCGGTGCGTCCTCGTCTTCGCTTTCAGCACTCGGCGAAGTGGCCCCTGACTTATTTGGCATGTACAACGGTATATTTGTCCCTCTTTGCGAGGCATTTCGCGAGCGTAGTTCCTGGTCGACGTCCACGTCCTCGACGAATGCGGCGTCGGTGGTTGAGGCCATGGTCGATGGACTTGGTCTTGCGAAGCCAGGCGGAGCTGAGTATGCCTCAGGAGACCCAGGGGGAGATGAAGATGAGATCGCGTTATGGCCGCGCGCGCATTGCTGTAGTTCGACTGCTTGCACAGTTAGTGCCTTCTTCTTTGTTTGATAAGCCATGCGACGCAGTTGTGTCGCAACACCGACCGTTGAGATGGGCCGGTTGCTGGTGTCGTCCTATCGGCCCTGGGATGCAAGCCTCGGAATCAGCTTACCAGGTAATGAACGCCTCACATACAGACAGGAGTGATGAACACCGCGACAGACAGCAGCTGAGCACGAATGAACAGGTGGATGCGTCGCAGTCCCTGGTCCGTGACATTTGTCCGCTGGCTGTCCTCCCGACGTGGCTTGACAAGTCGAAACCCACGGTTCGGAGACGCGCTACGGTCATGACGTCTTGATACATGGCGTGCATGGCACCTTGGTCGGATACCGGTCGTCGGTTGGCGGCGGTGGCTGGCCGATGGGGCTAAGCCTAAAGGACGCGACAATCTGGCATCGCATTCTTGCCTTCCAAGGTTGTCTTCACATTTCCATGTTTTCTTGGGCCTCTTCTTGCTTGTTTCTCTACCCATGTGGCCCTGTGGGCCATTCTCGTCCAGCTGTCCGATCCCTGTGCAAATTCGCGTATTCAATTATTGTCTGTCCATTGTCATGGCGCCTCTAGGATATGGTCGTGAGCCATGCGACAAAGCCGATATTTTGAGTAAAACAAGTTCCGCTTCTCGAAGAGCCAGCCAACCATATCTCTCCACCATGCGAGATTCATCTGTGTTCACTTGCAATGTATGCTGTAATGGGAAGACGAAATAATGATCTGGACTTCCGAACAGAACAATCTCCGGCGAGCCAACAACATGACATTCCTCCGATCAGGATGACTACAGATACAGTGCCCTCGATGTGTCTGGTGAACTGTAGGGTCTTGTCGATTTCATCAGAGGGCTGCCAATACCAAATATAGGCTATCACCATTGTCGATATAACCCGCACAGTAGGATGAGACAGCCCTAAATAGTGCACGCTCCCATAAAGATTCGAGACATACGCCGAGTCCCTTACGACTTGAAAGCTTCTGGCGGGTCAAATCTGCATGTCAAAAAGACGGTTTACATGTTCATGGTCTTGTACCGTGATGTAAATGCAGAAGCTCATGTGTCAGGGAAGGTACCTGGTATGTATGGAGCTCACAGAAGCATATTCTCATAACGAGCAACAATCCCGTCATATCCCTCTTTTAACGTTCATCACGCTCATACGTGTAGGTAGATTTTAGCGCACAAGGCAACAAAGCCGTTGTGGTGCACATAAGTTCCCCGCTTTTGCCTCTCACGTAGGCATAACACAGCAGGCCTCACGTACCAGGCGTCGCAGTCACCTGTGTATTTGCCTTTGCCGGTCAGGGGAGCACATGATCGAAGGTATCGATGACTTGACGCAGCTTGTCAGAATCAGCAGCTCGTGTTCAACGCTGCCACGTTCATAGCGTCCTGCCGAAGTGGCGCCGTGTGACCGTTCAGCTTGCGCAGATGCACCATCAGCATACTTTAATTTTGATGCACAGAATGGGCTTTTGTTACTCCAAGTCTCCTCTTTAGACTCGTTTTGCATGGTTGCCAATAGAATACTTCGTACGACTCGTAGTCCACCTGATGGATCTTGTTCTCAGACAACGTCCTCCACAGCCTCGCTCAACGCGTGGCCTCCCAAAACTCATGCTCATCGTACCGATTGGGTCGGGAAAGATGCTGCTTATGCGTAAGGTTGCGAAAAGTGACTGTGCATCAGATGTCTCGTGTTTCATGGTCAGATCGCAGACGAGTACAACGCCTGATGGCAGAAACCCAGCCACTCTTCGATGATCCCTGTGAGATCGTCTTGGAAAGTAAAAGTAAGCACGGGACGAAGATGCGAGATCAAGGCAAATATAATTCAGTCGTCATGGTACGAGCTAGTGTCAGCAACCAGGCCCACATTCTCGGGTAAGCCGAAAGCAAACGCTCAGATCGTGTTCAAGAAGGAAATTGGAGGTGCGTAGAGTTTCATCGATAGCTGTGCTCGACTCCCGTACTGTACCTCAAAGATTTGATGTAGAAATACTCATCCGATGCCAGAAGAGAGCGAGTAGGTTCAATTCCCACATTGCTACCTGATTAGAAATTGCAGGCCCGGCCCACAACATGAGACAGTGATCAGGTATAACCCTATGTCTGTAATAAAACGTACTCATCACATCATTATTACTGCTTTGCGTGAGTGGCTTCGGCCTATGGATTGGTCCTCTATACGACCTGTCCAATGACGGTGAAGGAGTATGCAGTCATTAGTTTCATACAAATGAGCCTTTTAAATATCCAAGAATACGACATGATTATACTAATCTTATTTGATAGCAAGTAAGGTAGCTTGCTTAGAATGGTGTAGCTGCATATCAGTGGTTGTTGTGTAGCTCTGTCTTAACGAAGAGTATGTAATTCGTGCCAGTCAGGAAAGAAGCTATGAACGGCGCTTCGTTACTACTGTCAATCTTTTTGTGTATCATGGTGTTGTGATTGTTTTGAAGCTTGGAGTATTTCGAAATCCGAATAGACAACTCAAGAGTGCCTAGTCATGACGAAACCTTCAAGGCCCTCCAAGTCTAGAGTCATTTCGAATATCATCGCAGATTGCCATCTTGGACTAAACGGATTTGTTTGGTTGTGGGAGTATGCAATGGTTCGTTTCTGGCTCCATCAGCCGATCCATGGTCAAAGAAATTCGGATTCCAAGAGGAGAGATTCATGTTTCAAGGTTCGAACGCATCGATCGTATAGTGACATGCACCAATATGGTCCGAGCATGATGGCAGCTGAATGACAACAGAGTTCCCGCTAGTTGACGACTAGATAGAGCAGGCAACCACGCCATATTGACATGATCCACACGTGATAGCATTTCGAAAAGAAATCATTGTGCATGTGGTCAAGAGCACTAATCACCTCCACATGTGTTGAACATCTCAGCCTTGCGCTATTAGGCGCATGAGGGTAGCACTTACTCTATACTAATCCTTGACCTAGTCACATGGAAGGACTATTGAGACCTCGATAAGCTAATTCAGCATGAGGCTTTTGCTTCGCTTGCTCAGCCTTGTAAAGTTGGACCTTCATTGACTTGGCAAAATCTCGTGCCCGCATGAAGAATACTGACGACGAAGATGTGACCACAACTGTGCTACATACAAGCATCTTGACTAGGTTCGTAACGGAGCGTGGCATAGCGGACAAGGGCTAGGTTTTCAGGCAAAGAACAGTGGAGACAAAGCCGACCTCACTCACGAACACATGGACATCCTGGTCACCATGTGCAGGCCCACTATCTGCCTGGTTAAATCCTGTAAGGCGGGAGCCTATTGCGGATGCCGAATAGACACCGGGCAAAATCAGTAGGATGGTACGCCCTTACCAGATATCACACGGGGCTAGCCGGCAGGTGAGCGTTGTGAGTTAGCGTAGCAGGAAGCTGGTTAAGCGGGCATTTCAGTCTGATGACACGACTGTGCAGAGGGTCTACTTTCATGCTGTCAGAGAAGGCTCCTGCAGGACGACGTGGGTGTTCCAGTCAATGCAATGTTTCAAGGTGTGAAGACACATACTAGCTCTATCAGGTTAGCTAGATATATTTCCCACCACCACGCCAGCTCAGGACATTTCGACTGGGATGTTAGATCGGTATGTTTTCATGAAGCTAGACCTTGAACCTAGCGCCAATGCTTCATACATCCTCGACATGATCAATATGGTATTGCAACCATCGATTTAGAGAAGTAGTCCAAGTGGTCTACACTCAGAGTCTGACCCATCGAAGATGGCATGCAGTCCTTCTTGCAGCAGCCGTGAAGTGTGCAGCGCGACACACTACTGTGGTTAGTGCACATGATGGAAATCGCGATTGCCCTTTATGCGCCTTGTATCTCAATTTTTTTTGATAGGGTGTGTAGAGTCGTGATACGTGTGGTCAAATCGTGCGCGTGTCACGGATGTCTCGCAGTGTGTAAATGGATGCGATATCTTGCTTTGACGTGTATTTCCGCTAGGTGGGTTTCAACAGAGTGTAACCCCTGTCAGTCAAGGAAGTGAGAGACGAGCAAGAAGCTCCTATCTACGTACATTGTCAGCATGGGTCTGAACAAGCACAGTGCGCCTTCCGTCCTTGAATTCGAAGTGTGTAAACCATTACCTTTGGTCATGACGTCGAGCTGCTCATAATGCTGTGGTCATCGACTTCGAACATATCGAAGTATACTTAGAATATCCCAGCACATACTAGCTCTTGGCATTTCATTACCCATAAAAGATGTAGTCTCATGGTAAAAGGTTTTTTACAGGTCTGTCCTTTGGATCGCTAAGCCCACCTCAGATTTTGTGTGATGGTGTCTAATTCTCAAGGCACTCTACTTGGGCGTTGCCGCAACCGCGCACGCAATCACGCAAAGCAAGTCCAAACTTTCCTGTCCCGTGTAATTTCCCGATTCGCTGATAGATGACCAGGAGCAAACGCATCAGATATGTCAACAAGTCATGATCAGGCTGAGACATGCTTCTGTTCGGAAAGCTCTGCGTTATGATGTACGTGTAGACTGATTTAATAGTGAAGCATACATCAATGCATGGAAACCATAATCGTGCAGTGGCCTAGCACTACATGGCACATTGTCATACGTTAGGATATGCGATGTGGTACTTTTCACAGTGAGGAGTCCCATACCTGTACGAGCCACGTAGCAAGATGGTCAAAGTATCTTCTCATCATGTACGTGCTCAGGTTGCGCGACGATAAGTCGAGGGTGTACAAGGCACTACGGCCCGAGAATGACTTGCATAAGGCAATTGCGCTTTTTCGCTGTGTTTTTTTGAACTTCTGTGTGTCAACCAATCTGCCTACAATCTCGAGACACAAGCTTGGTACGCTGTTGTGGACTGTAATGGATAGGGTTAGGCTTATACATATATAACGGGGTCTTATACGTATATATACTGTATAAGTATATATATACAGTATATATACATACAAAATAAGGTACGTAACTATATATATTATATAATATAGTATAATACTCTTATTTAGGCTATAGCTTATCCTATTATAGCCTCTATAGCTGTTGTAGGCCTATCTCTATTAAGTCTATTAAGTCTATTAACTCTACTCCTATTTCCTCTACCTCTACCTAGTACCTAGTAATATACTACTAGTATATAATAACTAGAATAAGTAATAGAGATTACGTTATCCTAGGATAGGTATTAATAGGGGGTATATATAAATAGACTTATAAGCTAAGCCTAACTTAGCGCCTTAGCATATAGCCTATACAAGCTCCTTTTATATATATAAGGCCAAAAACGCTGTATAACGTATATGTATGCTAAGGCCGGCCATCTCTAGTGATGGATATGGTGGAGATGGCGGGTCACAACATTGGGGCTGGCCGGCTGAAGGACCAGCTTGACAGATGTTACTGAGAACAGACTCAACAGAGCAAGTTGAAACATTCCAAGATGGCAATGATTTGCAGTGTCGGGTGAAGGACCATGGGGTTCGGCCATGTCCTGAGGTGGAGGTGCTGCTGTAAGCAACTCGATACCGTAGATACCCAGCCGCATTCCCTCTGCGGCTTAATGGAGCATGAGTAGACGCGCGACGAACATAAAAAGGCGATGGGACGCCCCCGTCGTTCTGTCTGGCGAGGGTGTCAGGCATCGTCAGCAGGGAGGTTAGTGTACCGCTTCCATGGGTGGCTGACGCCCGGCACCAACCTCCCGGTACCTAGCTGCCAAGAAAAGGCAAACAGTTGCCTGCTTTGCCTCATGGTGAGCGCAGCAGAGCCGCACATTCAAAACTGTGAAATACCCTCTGGAGGCATACTGAAGGGCGCCATCCAGTCCGCACATGGCTCCTTGCTTGTACATTACCTGACACTTTGTCATTCTGACCCATTGCGCGCGCCGACAAGAGTCCACGCGACGAGACCACTTCCGTCCGGTGTAATTCGGGTTGCATGGATTGTCTCTGTTCGGCCCCAACGCCGCAACAGAGTGTGCACGACGACATCCGCTGCAGAACGCGGAGATAGCTGGCGGTACAGCCTGGCGGGGTTTTCAAGTAGCTGGACCCGGCGTACAAGCACGCCAATGTTTGCGAGGCGAAGACGAAAATTCAAGCACCGACATCTACAAGCACGGAATCTGCCATAATGAACCCCGGCGATTTGGTGCAAAATCGCTTTCTCACCGCACTTCGAACCCAGAAGAAGGCAGATCCAGCTGCAAAGACCATTTTCTCGTGCCCGTACCCCGGACATGAAGACCAAACTTTTCACGGCTTCGAGAGCCTATATAGTCACGCCAAGGCGGAGCACGCCTCACAACTCATCGGATTAGAGCCGCGAGAAGCGCGGGCGCACTTGAAAGAAAGAGCCTTGAAGATCAGGTAAGTTGACCGGAATCCGCCTTGCAATCACGTGTCACGCCGGGCTAACTTCCTTTACAGTCTGGATCAGTCATCCGATGCCACCGCGGGCGATAGGTCTACGCCAGATATCACAGGGTTGACATTGGATTCTGAAAAGGGATCACGTCAGCCCTCACCTCCTTCTAGTAGGAAAAGACCAGCAGAGTCGGAGCACCGAGGTCGTCCGGGTAAAGTCCAATCTTACATTGAGGTAGCGGTTCCAGCGCACTCATTTAAGATCGCTTCTGATCACAGCCGACCCAAGCAACATCATGGCCACCTATATGATCCACAGAAAGATCACAAAGGTTCAAGTCGTACAACGCCCGACGCGTCTAGCGATTGGTCTAATGAACCTGCGAAACGCAACCATCCTCAGCGCTCGCAGCCTCAATCTCCTGCACGGCAACTAATGCAACGAGCTAGTGGTAAGGATCAAACTGCCCACCGTCAACCTGGTTTGATCGAGTTACAAAAACATGATTCGCGCTATAGTCTACTGCTCCAGCCAGATAGCCGGCCTATCTCTCAAGAACAGCTTGCCTCTGAGGTGAAATCAATTTATGCCGGCTTGACTATGGTAGAAACAAAGTGTATACACGTCGATCGTGCTCAAGCTGCTCAAGAGACTTCAAACACCATGCTAGCTTCTGATCATTGGCAAGCACTTATTGCCTTGCATCGCACTTTACTTCACGAACACCATGACTGTACGTGCCAACTCTTGCCTCTGGATCATATCAGTGAAAGACACTGACTCCGTTTCTAACTTCTAGTCTTCCTTGCTAGTCAGCATCCCTCGGCTTCTCCAGCACTGCGACGACTTGCCGCAAAGTATTCAATGCCAGCGCGGATGTGGAAACATGGCATACATTCATTTCTGGAGCTACTTCGACGTCGATTACCAGAAAGTATCGATTATATGCTGGCTTTCATTTACCTTGCTTACCAGATGATGGCACTTCTCTATGAAACAGTTCCAACCTTCGAAGAAACCTGGATTGAATGCTTAGGAGACCTTGGACGTTACCGTATGGCCATTGAGGATGAAGACCTACGCGACCGGGAAACATGGGCCGGAGTAGCTCGCTCTTGGTACACCAAAGCTGCTGACAAGAACCCCACTATTGGAAGACTATACCATCACCTCGCCATCCTTGCCAGGCCCAACGCTCTCCAGCAGCTTTACTATTACAGTAGATCGCTTACATGTGTCAAGCCATTTGCCAGTGCGCGCGAGTCTATACTTACTCTTTTGGAGCCGATCTTAGGTAAGGCTGTAGCAACATACTCGCATGCGCTTCCTGTCGATGCCAGTTTCATCAAAGCCCATGCACTGCTCTTTGAACAGCGATCTGGGGACGATTTCAAGCAGGCCATGCAAGATTTCTTAAATCATATAGATAATCATATTGGTCGAGTAACAGCCACATGGAAAGAGCAAGGAGTCTATGTTGCTGTCACAAATGTCGCAGGCTGGTTCGATTATGGGGTCGATGATAATGTTCTCCGTCAAGTTTTCCTCAACCGACTTTTTCAGATCGCTAAGGATTCGCCGCCCACAGTGGAAGAAACCGTACGTTCAGCTGCACCTGGTGATCAACATGATCCGGTCCCGCCATCCACGGCGGAAGTGGATTTGCCGTCGAGAATTGACATGCTCTCCGAGCATCCAACGTTTGCTAATGCCAAACTCATCACAAACGACACATTCACACTTGTCCTACGACGCATTGGCGACAAGAATGTTCTTCCCCACGTACACGTCATGCTTGCTTTTCTTGATGCTTTCAGTGCCAATACATACGTTTCGCGATTACTGGTCGACACTCCTTGGGCCGAACTTATCTCTTTCCTTAATACGTTGATCAAAACCAAAAATCACTACCAGATTCAAACTCCAACGCCGGATCAAACACAAAACATTGACGACTTGCTCTCTGCAGATGTTTTCCCCAACGCAGGGGAGAGAACAGACGAGTTGCCATTGCCAGAAGACTACCTTATCAGAGGGCTCATCTGGGCCCAAGAGTACTTCCCAAAGACGTGGTTCTTGAGGGAGCATGATGAGGAAGAGCGGTATCTTGAGCATGCCAGCACTGTAAAGACTCGCACAGAAAGAGTCTTGAGACTTGCGTATCAATTGGCGCAGAAGAGTCGGTGGGTCACATATGATATGAACTCTCATACGTTCAAGATTCCTTCCTGAGAATCTTTTTTTCTTACTGTAGGCTGACAGCGACTGTGGTTATTTTTCGTTTTCATTCGATTAAAACTGCAGTCTCTTAGCACTGCTATGATGTTTTCTTATGTCAGAGGATGGTCTAGTCAGTGCTGAATGACCACTCACTTCTGCGCCTAGCACATGGTGCTTTGGATGAGAATATGGGCAACCTGTCTCACAAGCGTTGAATCATGGCCATCTTACGACTCCGGTGCTTACATCCCAGTACGGGAAGATCATAGATTGCTGGCTGTGACGGTGTTACGGGAGTTTGAGAGATCTAAAATACAAGTAATCAAATTATCGATAGATAAGTTCAAGCATCAGTAATATAGCGCCTATAACCGTGAATATATTTAGAGAAAAAAAATTACAAATGTACACGTTCAGTCGCGTTCGGGTGCGTTACGCAACTTCGTCTTTGTCTTCTCTCTGAAACTCATCTCTCGGTGTGCCTCCCTGTGTTACACAACTGGTAACTAAGAAAGCTCCATGAATGATTCTAGTCAGGACAGTCTTGACAGGGGGCTTGTTTCGACTTTTCTATAGCAAGCTGGATTTCGTATCAACATATCAATACTTCTACATACCACGGAGTTTCTGGTGATAACGATACAGACATATATGTCGATGGGACAGATGGCCTTGGACGTACGCCGAATGGGTGACAGCTTCCCTATCGCTACTGCTATTGATGTGTTCTACTCTAGTTATGATCAAATTGTCGTACTTATTAGAGTGATACGACGAAGAGTGGCCGATGTGTATTGCGCATACGAGCGACATATCCATATCTCCACGCGTTATGTTATAAGTCCATGTTTACATAGTGTCCAGACAACATCGATACTATGATCTCTTCATGTCGTTGATCGCGTTCTGAATATTTGCACCACTTTGACGACTTGTTGTATGCAGAGCTGAACAACATTCCACAAGTCGACGGTGTAAAGTCACGTTACGCCCACCCACGCCATTCTAAAACAAAAGCGCGTTGCTAATAACATAATTGCCGGGTAGATCTCCTTTCACCTCATGTCGTCCGGCTCTTGACAGCTGTCATGACAACATGCGGGTCGCGATGGTCATGCTCGAGGAGATCAAAATTACTTGGTATTCGTAAATTTCACTCCTGCCTTGATGCAAAGTCGCAAATTTCAATACGACGCATGCATGCTAGACCTTTACATTAAACAGCAAGAACCAGCATTGTGATCTGAAGCACCTTGTTGATAGGTCTACTTGCTGCCCCTAACAAGATTTCGATGATGCTCAAAGACCCTTTCCATCGAGATATTCCTGGATTTT
The DNA here is from genome assembly GCA_025742365.1 of Coniothyrium glycines. Taxonomy (NCBI): domain Eukaryota; kingdom Fungi; phylum Ascomycota; class Dothideomycetes; order Pleosporales; family Coniothyriaceae; genus Coniothyrium; species Coniothyrium glycines. The sequence goes on from JAMXIJ010000031.1 coordinate 245,351, forward strand.
TTCCATAAGATCTGCTTTCTTGCCTGTCGTGCTTTGACCTCTTTGATAAAGCCAATCTTTCAGTACAGCAACCGTCTGCTTGCTGATATGGCCTTTGTTATTAAGGTCTGCCATCTGCTGGTCACTCAAGCCTTCGCCGTCCTCGCCTCCGTCTTCCTCCTTGACCTTGGCTTCTTTCTTGATTCTCTTTGCTGTTGCTGGTTTAGCCTCGGCCGCAACTCGCTTTTTTGCTGTGCGGTCTGCAAGAGTCATTTTCTGAAGCTGCAGATAAGTTTCATCAAACTCTTTACCATAATCCTCGATGTATTCACCGCAGCGTTTGTCAATCTGGCGGAATCGCGGGATTGTCTTGTCGTCAGGTTGTGAAGGAAGTTCTTCTTCAAGTGCCAAAGCCTGTAGAATGCGATAGAACCACTGAAGGTCAGGATTGGGATATTTTGAAGGGTCATATACGCCTTTCGGCAGTTGTAATTGCTCAATGATCAGGCGCATCTTATCAGTCAGCACGTCCGTTGTTTTCAACGGCTTATCGGCCTGTTCGGGAAACTGGCGTAAATCATCTGCGAAGGGCAGCGGTATGAGCCAGAGTCCAGGAGGCATAGTCTGCTCGCCCTCTTCGTTGATCTTCTCTTCAGCTGCAATGAGCGCGCAAAGCACCGGAGATGCATTTCGCCGTGCAATGAACCATACTAGACCCATTTTCTTGGACTTGAGCAATTTCTTTTGCAGCGCTGAAAATACGCGTGTTGACCCTATGAAGTCTGCTTCGGACGGATAGATGAAAGTTGCCTTGTTGATATTTGCCCAAATCGGAACGCAGGAGATTGGTTTGAACCCAATGAGCCTGATGACTGGATCTCCAAAGCATTGTCTGATCCGGATGATCTCCTCTGGTGTGAAAGTGATCGCATCGCCACCAAACTTGTAGGCCTTACGAAGTTCAGTCTTTTCAACCACTCGCGCTGTATCATCAGCCATATGTGTTGTGGATGATTGAACAATCTGTGGCTTTTCGCCTCCAACCCATACATAGCATGATTTGGCATGTTCCTGACGCTTGATCATGATATAGCCTTTCACGCCTATACGGAGATCTGGACCGAGTTCGAGCGGGAGAGTGAAGAGTGCCCGGCGTGGGGTGGCTTTTGAGTTGATAGAGGAAATCAATTGCTTCAACAGCGATATTCCTTCGCCACTCTTGGCGACCTTTGTGGTATTTGGTATTGCGACCGGTGCATCGGGATCTGATGGAGATGCCGGGTACACGAGATCGTCGTAGAAGCGAGAGCGGTCGAACGACCGGTCTGGTTGAGAAATAGGAAATAGGTCGATGGTACAGCCGAGATCGTACAGATCGCGAGCACGAGTGACGGCCGAGTCTTTGTCGGCTTTGACTTTGACCGGATAGTCATTGTCTGTTACCAAGAACAAGCGTCGTGAAGAGAAGTTGGGTGCCTTAGTCGTGAAGATCTGATTCGCACAGAACAGAACTGTTGCAATGCTGGCTCCGTCTTGCGAAGGTTTTAGGATGTTTTGGGCGTCCTCTTCGTTCTCGACAAGATCTCGAAGGCGCTTGACATCCTGGGCTGAGGGAATATCCAGATCCGACAAGAGATAGCAGTGTTGAAATGTACTGTCACCGTCTTTCAGATCCGTCTCCTCGGTACCAAAAAGCAAGATGCCCATCATATCATTGGGATTTGAGATGATACGCTGCTGCATGAGTTGATAAGCGCACTTGAGTGCAGCAGAAGCCGGTGAGTCCCGATCTGCTTTGTGGACATCTGGTCCTGGCGGTCGCTCGAGCATTGTGGAGCTGATGTCAATTGCAAAGAGCACAGCGTCTTTGATCGTTTTGTAGCTCTGTGACGGTTCAGTGGGACATTTTTGGTGCTAGTCATGTCTCCCTACAGAGTCATCGATTTCCTCCTCTTCCTCTTCCTCCTCCTCGCCGGGACGATTGTCTAGCGGCTCCGCCATGGTCAATTGCGTCTATTGCTCACTGCAGATGGCGCCGTGAGACGATTGACTCGGGTGTGTCTTGCATGTACCCGTACCTATCCACTGTAAGGAGGAGACAAGGAGAAGCAGAGTTGCAGGGTGAAGGGCATTGATATAACGACATGCAGGCAAGGCAGCAGCAGCACCACGGTCCACGGTCCACCACCGAGACGCGCCTAGCTCCAACGCGGTTGCACGTGCCCTAGCGCTGCCGCTAAGGTGTGGCTGCGCTAGCGCACGATCCGCAGCCTCGATCGTCATCGTGTTTAGAAGGCGGTCGGCGCCATTGGCTGGAGCATTCCACTTGCGTCCGGGAGCCTGACCACATTACCTATTCCCTTGCCGGTAGCTGTGCTAGCCACGGCCTGCTTCCCTCGGTACATTGTCGCCTCTCCAGCCGTCGAGTCCTTCTTCATCCACATACCCACAATGGCATTGCGCGCACCGTTCACGCGCACTGCGGGCCGAGTGGCATGGATCACTCCCGCCTCACTTGTCCGCTCGCCATGCAGCTCACAATGGCGCAGAGGCAATGCCTCAGTCGCCCCGCAGTCGTCCGGTGCAAAGGGACCTACTGCCATAGTCTTCATGAACATGGGCGGGCCGTCGACGACTGACGAAGTCCACAGCTTCTTGAGCATGTTGTTTGTAAGCCATGCTCTCTCACGATTGTCAAGACTAGAGAGCCAACTCAAAGCAGGCCGACAAAGACCTCATTCCGCTCGGACCCCTTCAAAATTACATCGGGCCTTACATTGCGCGGCGGAGAACGCCCAAAATTCAAAAGCAGTATGCGGAGATTGGCGGCGGATCGCCTATTCGGAAGTGGTCAGAACATCAAGCTGCCGAGATGTGCAAAATCCTCGACCAAACATCTCCGGAGACTGCACCCCACAAGCCGTATGTCGCCTTTCGATATGCGAATCCCTTGACCGAGGATACGTACAAGAAGTTGCTAGAGGACGGGTTTGGTGGGGGCAAGGGTGGTCGTGCTGTAGCGTTTACACAATATCCGCAGTACTCATGCTCCACTACTGGTTCGTCGCTAAATGAGCTTTGGAAGTGGCGGACAAGACTGGAGGGCAAGAGGGGTACAGGCGAGGTAGAAGCCGAGGGCTCTATCAAGTGGAGCGTCATTGATCGCTGGCCTGCACACTCGGGTCTTGTGGAAGCATTCGCACAGAACATCGAGAAGAAGCTGGCAGAATATCCACCAGAACGAAGAGACGGCGTGGTCATCCTCTTCTCTGCACACAGTCTACCTATGACGGTCGTCAACCGTGGCGACCCATATCCCGCTGAAGTTGCAGCTACTGTGTACGCCGTCATGCAACGCCTAGGCATGAAGAACAAGTACCGCTTGGTGTGGCAGTCTCAAGTCGGCCCTCAGCCATGGCTTGGAGCACAGACTTCCGACACTGTGAAGGAGTACATGAAAAAGGGCCAAACAGACATGGTTCTAGTGCCCATAGCCTTCACTAGCGACCACATTGAGACTCTGTATGAGATTGATAAGGAGGTCATCGGCGAAGATGCTGAGGGACATGAAGGTGTAAAACGTGCCGACAGTCTCAACGATAGCCCTGTGTTCATCAACGCTCTCGCGGATATAGCCAAGGCACATCTCGAGAGTGGCCAGGCATGTAGCCAACAGATGTTGCTGCGATGCCCAAAGTGCACGAGTGAGAGATGCCAGGCCTCGAAGGATTTCTTCGCAAGCCAGCAACAGCATCTGCAGGCTACAGTGTAGTGTAATCACCGCCACATCACGGTAGTGCCTGACGGCTCGGGACAGGCTCGCCTGTATAACGAATGTAATATATTCCTACATCGTGTACATTTTTTTGAGCGTGAGGACCAATTGTACCATATGGACTCGACTACCAGAAAGCAATTTTTATTGGTATATCGAGGCACAGCTCAAGGGAATTATCTGCCTCAACTAAATTTCATACAGCAGAGTTCAACAGCATTACATGTTGTACATTCAGATATGGACCGTTGCCCCAAAATACCCGCTGATCCCACCAATAGTCAATGTGATTGACACGTATGGTTTGAGCAAAGACGAGTTGCTGCTTTCATATATAACCATCGTAGAATGCCACAAACTAACACTGAATCAGGCCCATTTTGGACAAATCTGGTAACATCTTCACTGGGCGGATTGAAGTATTTGTAAGATCAAGCGGCTCGTATATGTACAGGATGCAATTTATCGTGGGAAAAGTAGGACATGCTTGTCGGCAGAGAACATTTTGGCTTTCCCCAGAAATGACTATGCACAATAAGCTATGGTCGAACACAGATAACTGCGACATGTGGCAAACCACTAAAAAAGCGGTGCGAAATCCATCGAGAGTGTACTGCGAGCCAGGCCAGAACCTGCAATTGACTGTCCAGGAAAGTTGGCAGGGCAGGGTTGAGGTTCCAAAGAGTAGCTGTGTTGCACACTGGAAAGTGCATGATCATTGTTGGTGTAGCAATCAATACAAATGTTCCACTGACGCTCTGGAAGAATTGCTCAGATGCTGTTTCTTCCGTCGCGCTCCGCACCACTGGCTTTGCGAAACGCGATCGATGATCTACCCCCACGGGCTGGCCAACATAGACCAGGGGTACTCACTTGATCGTAAGAGGCCTCATAATCTGACAACATGAGAGCAAAAACCGCAGCACTGATCTGTATGTGAAATATTGGCGCGGGGGCAGAATGTCCCGTGGGATGATCCAAAACAGTATCCCAATCTATGTCTCTCGTGAACAATCCACTGGAGTTTCCCTCCACATCGACATGGATGACATCCAAATCCGGGACCGCCAAACTCGTTCTTATGGTGTATATCGTGCTTCGCTTCGTTTTGTGTCTAACAAGGTAGAAATGGAGGCCCACAACGGAAGGACAGAGTTGCGCCAGACAAAAGAGTTCCGCATCATCGAAATGTCCTCGCAGTTTGACTGGTCTCATGCAAGAGCAAATATCGTCAAGACTCAAATCTGCTGCGAGATGAGGCCTGGTCTGAACAGCTCTCATCGAAAATGTCACAATGTCTTTGCTCATTGTCGGTACCTCCCAGCACTTAAGGGCATCCAGTAAGTAGATCCAAAGACAAGGGCACATGGACTTCTTGAGATGCTTCGAGATTTCCCGCAAAAGATTGTAAGGTGCGGCATTGTAATCTACGGGCAGCTTCTCTCCGTCGCATGATACTGCGTATAGGGAGTGCATACGATCGCGAACGTCTTGACATTGCCGCTGCGGAAGAAGATGGAATAGGTTGACCAGAGCTTCACCACGGATTGTTGATTCGCCACAGAGTGCACGCATGTATGTGCTGAAGACTGCTGGTTCGTCCTTACTCCGATAATTGTATATTTCCGAGATCTGCTTGGGGCTAACCTCAAGATTGTTTGTAAGTATCCGGAAGTCTCGTGAGAGCAGGACTTCTTGCGTAATCCATGCCCTTTGCCAATAGGAAGCATGTGAAACCGTCAGCCAGTCTCGGTAGAGTTGCCCGTTGTTTTGCTGATTGCGCAATTTGAACAACTCAAGTCCTTCACCAGCTCCAGAGTTCATCTTCAAACCCATCGTGTTGAGCTCTACACAGAACCTAATTGCACGCTCAATCTCTCTGCTGCGACCGAGCCAGGCAATTGTCCTTGCAGCATTAGTATATATAGTACCCATCTGCGCGACTTGATGATTTCTTTCCGGTATACAATTTTGGTTTATGCAGATCGCGTCGATCCACAAGGGGTGGTCGATACATCGTGTCCGCGCGACCTGCAAGAAATCATGGAGATTCTTTCGTACTTGAAATAGCTTGTCATTGAGTAAGATTGTCTGATGACAGTCGTCTGGTCCCCAAGTATAGGAAAGACAGCTGTACGTTGTGCGAACAGTTGCATGCCACATACGACATTGAATTAGACCTGTGCTTGAAAGGTCGGGTAGTATTCGAAGCAGTCGAATCGAGCCTGACAATCCCCCAAGCAGCTCGTATGGGAAGTCTAATGGCGAGGACGATTGCTGGTACATAATGAATTCTCATATACCGTGAAGCCAAAAGACGTTAAAAACAGAAAGGACATTTATACGTGAACGTGACCGGTTCATGCTTCCTATATTTAATAGTGAGCCCGCTTGGTACATAGCAAGGATGTTTCGACCTGACGACCTGAGGGCGGCTATACGAAACTCGAGCATTACGCGCTGAGGATCGCGGCGGCTAGAACATGTTGAATGATCTGCAGTGACGTATCACATCACCGCTGCTGATAATGAATCAAACATCTGCATCTGTGTAGGTCCCGTGATATCGACTCGCGTCGGCTTGAGCAATTTGAGGCTGTGTAAATGACTTTCCGTATGTAATCTCGAAACCATCTCCAGAAGTGGCAACTCAATTGCCATGCCTCTGGGCGAGAGTTCATATGATCGAGGGGCTGGCACCTTGCATCGTAGAGCACGCATGCCTATCTCGACAGTGTTGGCATGAGCATGCACATGTCTGAAGCCTACCCACATACACACCGTTCTCCCCGTTGACGGTGCTGACGTGCTGGTCGAGCTTATGGAGAAGACCATGTCCAGCGTAACTCCAGCGTGGCTGACATTTGTCTAGATGTGGCTCCATAAAAGCCAAATGTGAGAGGAGGAATGCTAGATGCGCGGCGGGTTGCGGTTCCATTTATGCGTCCCATGCCGTACCTATTGAGGGATACCAACTCAACATTTTGTAAGCAGTTGTGTTATTGAAGAACGTCGGCGCAGATGCAGCAGGACACGAGCAAGCTTGGAAAAAATGTGGCATGCGCAGCACTACATGTACGAAGTACTGAGTCGAACTGTGTGCAGAGCTGGGGCGCAATCAATTAACTTGGAAGTTGGTGGCATTAGTTGTTGAGCCACGAACGGACCCTTTGCTTAGCGGCGGGTCCCCAGAGCTCATCAACATTTTCCGAGATCCCAACGCCGCCTGCAGTCGTCCTCCACCAACGCCGCTCGCTTCCCTCGACCTCGCACCGCTATCATCATGCTGTCCAGGACCATGAGGCGGAGCATTGCCTCGCCGCTCAGGCGCAACCTCGCCGCGCCAGCTGCGCGCCCTGCTTTCCGGTTCGTGACCACGGATGCCGCTTCGTCGCATACCGACCCGGAGAAGGTGCCAGAGGTAAGAGAAGCTCGCGATAAGCCATTGCACGGGCGCGCAAGACGCAGCGGGCGACTGACTGTCTGCAGGAGGACGACAAGCCCTTCGAGGTCCGCCTGTCCGACGAGGCCTTTGAGACGTACGAGCTCGACCCGCCGCCCTACACGCTCAACACCACCAAGAAGGAGCTGAAGAAGATGTACTACGACATGGTCGCCGTACGGTACGCTGGCCCCCCGCTGCAACCCCGCCAATGGCGCAGTTCAGGATCTAACGTGCATCCACAGACGCATGGAGATGGCCGCCGACAGGCTCTACAAGGAGAAGAAGATCCGTGGATTCTGCCACTTGTCCACCGGCCAGGAGGCTGTCGCCGTCGGCATCGAGCACGCCATCGAGCGCGAGGACCACCTCATCACCGCCTACCGCTGCCACGGCTTCGCTCTGATGCGCGGAGGCACCGTCAAGAGCATCATCGGCGAGCTTCTTGGCAGGAGAGAAGGTATCGCCTACGGAAAGGGTGGATCCATGCACATGTTCTCTCCTGGCTTTTATGGTGGCAACGGCATCGTCGGTGCCCAGGTCCCCGTTGGCGCTGGTATCGCGTTTGCATGCCAGTACCAGAACAAGAAGAACGTCACCCTTGCTCTGTACGGTGACGGTGCCTCCAACCAGGGGCAAGTCTTCGAGGCTTACAACATGGCCAAGCTCTGGAACCTCCCCGTCATCTTCGGCTGCGAGAGTAAGATCTGGCTTTGTACCCATGAGGCTGACATGCTAACATACCGCAGACAACAAGTATGGCATGGGTACTGCCGCTAATCGCTCGTCTGCCATCACCGACTACTACAAGCGTGGACAATATATTCCTGGTCTCAAGATCAACGGCATGGATGTTCTCGCTGTCAAGGCTGCCGTCAAGTACGGAAAGGAGTACGCTGCTGCTGGCAAAGGCCCTCTCGTATACGAATATGTCACGTACCGCTACGGAGGACACTCCATGTCTGACCCTGGAACCACTTACCGAGTACGTTTTAGACAATCGTCAACTTTTGAAATGCTCTGACACATCGTAGACACGTGAGGAGATTCAGCGCATGCGCAGCACCAACGATCCTATCGCCGGCCTCAAGCAGAAGCTGCTGGACTGGGGCGTTACTACCGAGGACGAGCTCAAGTCGATCGACAAGCAGGCCCGCTCTGATGTCGATGCAGAGGTCGCTGAAGCCGAGGCCATGGCAATCCCCGAGCCAACAGGCAAGGTACTATACGAGGACATCTACGTCCGCGGCTCAGAACCGGAGTTCCTGAGGGGGCGGATCCCTGAGGAGAACTTTTACTACACTGAGCACGACATGGGTGCTGAGAAGGAGGCTGTTGCTAGAACGGCATAGTCATGTGGATGTGTGATGGGTGCATAGCGTATGGAAGATTCGATCGTGTAATTCTATCATTTGGAGTTTCCTCATGCGTGTCCATGTAGAAGCTTTGCTTAGTTCTTGTATTGAACACATCCTAAATGCACGCTTCGGCATCATGCAACCGCCACGTTTTGGCATTCATTGTTAATCAGCCCTAGTTACAAGCTGATCCTATGGGTACCGTGGGTAAGATGGACGTTTCTCATCCACTTTCTTCACTGCACATTCAGCCTTCACCACCACTAGCATTCTCATCCTCTGAATCTTCCTCAAACTTCCCTTGTGCAGGCTTGTTGTCTTTCTCAACCTTTGTCGCTGCAATGCCACCCGATGTCAAGTACAAAAATTGCGGATCCCTGAAGTTGTCCAGATGTGTGAAGAAAGCATTGAACCTAGCACATGTCAGCACGCCCCTTGAGCCCAATTTTACTTTCGCAAGACTCACTGGTTCCCCTGCGCCTCTTCTCTGAATATCCGCTGATAGATCTCCCTCTCCTTGAACTCCTCAATCTCCTTGTCATACTTGCCGAAATTGATTGTCTCGCGCCCATGCTGCTTCGCTTGATTGGCATTGTAACTATCAAAAACCGGTCGCTCTAGTAAAAGACCCAGGCCAGGCGCTTTGGGTATCCTGACCACCACATTGTTGAAGCTTTCTTCCATGATCTTGAGATCCGTGCCACAGCGCACAACGAGCGCAGCCATTCCAACCATTTTGCGAATTTGATGCATCATGAAAGATTGGCCGTGCACTTTGAGACTCAACCACTCGGTATCGTTGATGATGATTGGTTTAGGGGCGACTTTGAATGACTTGATGTACCGCTGGGCGGACTTGTCGTTGAACTTTTTGTGCACTGTATAGTTGTGGTATTTGTGCGTGCCGAGATAGACGTCAAGTGCGGCTTGAACGCGGGCCTGCCGTGCAGGAGAGATGCGGTATGCTTTCTTGACATCAAGATACGCTTTCTTGAGAGCCTTGACTGCTTCCTCTAAGACAGGTTGGTTGACTTCCCCTTCAGGGAGGGGCCGTGAGCCATCAGTCTTATTGTCTAGGATTATAGAGGAATCGTTCTGCTTGATGACGTCCAAAGTTCCTTCGACGGTGTCCTGTGCATCGCTTGTTTGAGTTGCATCCCCGTTACGTGCTTCTGCAGTTTCTTGAGCAGCGTCTGTTCCTTGAATGCTTCGATCATGATGCTTTCCTTCATATGCCGCATCCACAAGTGCATCGTTACCAAGCGGCGCATCCACTGCTTCTATATTGTACATGGCGTCTATGACTAGCGGCCGTATGGAGTCGTCCAGCGAATCCAGGATTGGTTTAATGTGGTTTTTCTCTACCTCTGCCCAGAAGTCGATTACCTCTGCCTGCCGCTCGCGATAGCCTTTGACATCCTTCTCCGACTCGGCGAATTCCTCCAGCCTTTTGCCCATGAAGCTGGATGGATGTGGTGGTAGGAATGAGTGCGTCGGTATAAGATATTCATACCAACGGGAGTCGCAGGCCTGGTAACAACTAAACGACCCTATTGTACGCTGAATTCCCCAGACTCGAATCTGCTCGGACAGGTGGCTGTTGATCTTGTCGACAATGTCTTCCTCTTCTATAATCAGCTTCAGCGAAACGACGTTCCCCGCCGCGTGCACGCCTTTGTCAGTTCGAGCGCATCGAACCAAGGACGACTTCTTCGGATCGGAGGCGTTCGCCTTGGATATGGCACCAGCAGCAACGAAGGCATTGAACAAATCACCCTCAATAGTCTTCTGCTTGTTGTCAATCTGCATGCCCTTGTAGCCGGTGCCGGAATAGCCAATCATGACGGCGACCTTGCGCTTCGGTCTTCGTTCTTCGGCCTCGACCTCTCCAGCAGGGAAGGCGGCAGGCAGCGCCGGACGGTCATTCTCGCCCTTCTCCTGGCGCTCTTTGTCCCTTGCTTGCTGCTCCTCGTTGCGGCCACGCCTGTCTAGTTGCTCGGAGCTTGCTTAGTTAGAGACGCGCTCGCTTCATATTCAGGAGATCCTACTCATGTTCCGAACGCCCCATATTTCTTTTCTTATTCGCACGGCTGCCATGCTGAAGCCGTCCACCGCCCCTTGCGGCATTCCTGCGGTCGCGATCGGCCCATTTGCGCTTCCTGTCGCCGCGGGAACTCTCGTGGTCAGGCATCGCGAGACTGGGTACTGCGCGAGGCGGATGATGGTGGACAGCGGGCAAGTTCGCATCGAGCGGTGCGCGAAGGTCAATTGCTGTCGCGCGCGGCGTGTGGGGTCGCGCAGCTTCGGTGGGTTTTCTCGAAGCTCGAAATCTTGGCGACCCGGCCCATGGCTCACCGCCCGCATCACCGCTTTGCTCATTGTTGCAACCGCGACCTTGAGCCTCGACTCCTGTCGCTCCCACTCCACTTGCCTTTCTCGAGGAAATCACGCCAAACCCGTGCGGAAACATCGAGTGGGCGGAGCAAGCGGCATCCGCGCTCCCCATCTGCATGACTCTGTACTCGAAATAGATATCGCGGAACAAGCCCGCCTGGCGCATCCGCTCCCCGACGACCTCTCTATTCCGCGTGGAGGCGTCACAGGCGTCTCTCGCTGCTCCTGCGAGGAGCCGGGACTATGAAGGATCCTGTAGATACCGCCAAGCAGCTCATCCGGACGGTTGTCCGCATGTTCTATGAGACCGAACACATCGTCGTTCTCGATGCACTCTGCTACCATGTCGCGCTGCCCATGAGCGACCTCGTCATCATCCTTGAAGCTGGCAAAAATTCAAAACATGTTGGACGCATCGTGGGCAAGCTCAAGGAGGCTGGTCTATGCTCATCGTAGGCATACCGCATGTGCTGCGTGAGTGCTGCTGACACAAACAGCTTCTCCCTCCAGGTCCTGCGCGAAGGTGCAACAAAGCAAACCAGTCGCGAATACTTCTACATAGACTGGCGGCGCGCCGTCGATGCCTGCAAGTACAGGATTCATAAGATCGATGAGCTGGTGAAGAAGGATGCCAAACCAACGACCGAGAAAGCCGAGCTTAGATGTCTCCGATGCAAGTCGCAATACACGACAATGCAGGCGCTCGATCATCCCGATTTCGAGGCTGGCCCCCACGACAGTGGCTTCCTTTGTGCAAGGTGTGGCTTCAAACTCAACGAAATCGACGCCGACAAACAAGCAGACGACGCCGACGATACACCAGCCAGATTTAACAAGATGTTCGGGCCGCTTCTGACCCTGATGGAGGAGCTGGATAAACTCAAGCTTCCGGCAGTGGAAGGCAAGGACGCAATCGAAGCCAGGATCGAGCTCCCACGCGATAAGACTGTCGACCCTGGAACAAGACACGAAGTCGTTGAAACACCTATGGCGCGACCCACAGCTGTGAAGGGAATCGACACAGGACCAGAAAAAATAAACATCCAGATTGGTTCCAGTGCAGAGCAGAATGAGAAGCAAAGAGCAGCCGAGAAGGCGCGCCAGGAAAAAATCGCCATGCAGAACCAGATGCCGTCGTGGCACTCCGAACCGACCCTCATTCGAGACGCTGCGGGCAACACTACCACAGTCAAGGAAGAAACAAATGGCACAGACAGTTCTGGCATCAAGGTTGAAGGCGGGGATGTCAAGAGCGGAAATCTCGATGCAGTCTTTGCTCAAATAGAGGCAGAGCGGCGACGGAAAGAAGAGGAGGAAGATGATGAAGACGACGACGATGAAGATGAGTTTGAAGACGTAGCTGTCGGTACACTGGGCATTGTGCCCGACGCAAAACGGGTAAAGTTGGAATCATCTGCGGCGCCGACTCCTTCGAATGCAGCTACACCTGCAGCGTCGAATGGTGATGGTGGGGACGAAAGCGAGGAAGACGAGTTCGAAGACGTGAATTGAAATTTAAGCATAGCGTTGGCGTTGGCGGTAATGGTCACCATGGGCCGTGGGCTTGAGTGCTGCCTCGAAAATGTTCATTGGGTGGTTTAGGTAGCTGTGTTTCCCCGCATCGGGCAGTGAAAGGCTACGGTCATTGGTGTTCTGCTTTGGTCGTGCTGGCCAGGGAGGCTACGATCAAATGTGGAAAAGCACCGTGTCATATTGAAATGCAGAAGATATGTCTAGCATGTTGTTGTGGTTCGAGCCGAAGGGGGAGTGGACGTTTGCTTGCAGGTAGGTACGTGACCATGATGATGCCATGCAGCAGTCCCAAGCCCCTGGAACCTTTAGGCGAGTTGTCCGACATCCCACCTCGATGCACCGTCTCCCCGCGCGTGCCTCTCAAGACTCCCCCACAGTCGCACCACGCACCACTTGGAGCCATTGCTGGTCGCGGAGCAGTGCTGCTGCCAAATGGATGACTGATAGAAATACAAGCTACCATGGCCGCTTCCACCAAATCGCTCTCCTCGCTCCTCGCGCAAGCCTCCCTCGAGGACCACGACCAAGTTCTCAAAGCTGCGAACGCGGCAATCGGCAAGGCCAGGGGCGACACAGACGCGCACCACGCAAGGGCCATTGCGCTCCTGCACCTGGACAGATACGAGGAGGCGCTCCGAGTCTTTGAGGATGTTCCGGACCTGCAGAAGAAGGCCGACTTCGAATATGCATATGCGCTCTACAAGACTGGCAATGCCGCGAAGGCTGCGAAGGTGGCCGAGGCAGCGGGACCCAGTGCGGGCCGGGGCATGCAGCACATGTTGGCTCAGGCTGTAAGCTGCGGGAGCTTCTGTGTGGAGCGTTAGCTGACGGTCGCAGGCATATCGATCGGAGAATTTCGCACAAGCCGCAAAAGTGTACAAAACATTAGCCGCGCACACCGTCGAGAGTGAAGAGTACGACATCCGCATCAACTCAGGGGCCGTGGACGCGCAGCTCGAATGGACCGGCCAGGGAGAGCTAGCACAGAAAAAAGCGCCCACTCGAGAGGATCTCGAAGTCTTCGAGACAGCCTTCAATGCGGCCTGTGGAAGCATAGCCCGGGGCGAGTATGGCCAGGGACAGGTCTGTCTAAAGAGAGCAAAGGACCTGTGTAATGCCTTGTCCGATTTGAGCCAAGACGAAAAGCAGGCTGAACTGCTTCCCATCACAGTGCAGCAAATTTATGTTCTGACGCAAATGGGCAAAATCGACGATGCTGCGCAGCTTGCCGCAACCATCCCGCTTGCCGAGTAAGTTGGTCTTGTAGCGGAGAAGCATTTAGCTAACAAAAAGCAGCATCAAGGAACTGTCAACACGGTACATTGCCCAAGTAAACAGCATTGCCGCGTCCAATGAGCACTTGAATCCATACCTCTCGCATCGTCTGTTCCACGCGTCACCCAAGCCGCCTGTGACGGATCAACATTTCTCTTTCCAATCCAACATATTGCGACAAGACGAGTATGTCATATCGTTGCTTTCACAAAAAGTCGCGGGCGTCGCATCTTCTACCGAAAAAGTCATATCCGGGGCACCTGCGCCATCACTATCTCCTGCCATCAACATGGCTGCAGTATTGAATGCAGCTGCACACGCTCGTAACGCAGAAACGGAGAAAGCTGCGCTCAAAGAAATCGTACCATTGCTGGAAAGGAGGCCAAACGATGTGGGCCTGATCCTCACTATCACCCATCTCTACGTAACCACAAACAACTATGCCGCGGCTACCTACCTCTTAGAGTCGTTCTTTAGACGGCTTGAACAGAGTGCTTCACCCTCGGAACTAGATGTTCGATTCGCCCCTGGTTTGATTGCTGCACTTGTTTCGCTGTACGCACAGCAAGGCCGTCCTGGAGCTGCGAAGTCAGAACTGGCCAAGGCAGCAGAATATTGGAGGAAACCACACAAGTCGAAAACCGAGGCTCCATCAAAATCACTCATGGTTGCCGCAGGGACAGCACTACTCGATACACAGAACTCTGACAATGTGAAAACTGCCGGCGAGATTTTCAAAAGTCTTTACGACCAAGACAACGAAGACAGAGCAGCTATTGCGGGCCTCGTAGCTGCATATAGTATCACGAACCCCACCTCCATACCGGACGACTTACTTTCGTATCTACCAGAAGCTTCTCGGCTTGTTTCTGACGTCGATGCTGATGAGCTCGAGAAAATTGGTGTACCACTGGGCACACTTGCAAGTATCGGCATACCCGAAGCACGTAAACGTAGTGTGGCACCGACTAAGGCAGCACCTGCACGAACAAAGAGACTACGCAAAGCGAGAATACCAAAGGAATATGTGGAGGGCAAGAAGATGGATCTGGAGCGATGGCTGCCAATGCGCGACCGAAGTTACTACCGACCAAAAGGCAGGAAAGGCAAGAAGAGGGCAGAGGGTCTCACTCAAGGTGGCGTTGTTGCAGAAGACAAGGGCACACCCGCCGCACAAGAGAAGAAGGCGAATGCGGATAAGAACAAGAACAAGAAGAAAGGTAAAGGTGGAAAATGGTAGTGTGATGCTTGATTCATGACCGAACAACACCGCCCAGGTATCCGCAAGGCACGACCTTGATTCACCAATAATGCCGTTTCGCATTAATCGTCCGTGTTCTTCATGATGGTGCAGTGATTCTGGACTGACTAAGAATGGGTGCATCACGAATCATGCAATAAAGCTACCCCACTGTTAGCTCTACTACGTGTTTGCGATGACGAGGTGACAAGCTACCCCTCCTTCTGTACACACCCACCAGTGAGGTTAAGATGAATCGATACATATTGATCAGTTATCGTGGACAATTCCGTTGCCAGTGCTCGTAACTGATCTTGACTGCAGAACAATCCGACCCGTAATACACGATCACAAGGGTATAAGTTTTCGTGAAGATCTATGTAGCTATCTTCGGAAGTGCAAAGCATCACCCATCCTTCTCGAGCTAGTTGCGCCGGCACCATAACCATACCGGTAGTGGAGAGAAGCCGAGGTTGACCGCCATCAGAAAGCCTAGTGGACATGTTGCAATTGCGTCCAAGGTCACATGCATTGCTTGGAGAGTGTGAAGTGCTTTGAAATCATCCTCATTTGAAAGAATTTCAACCCAATATATATATGTAGCTTCGCCAATCACAAAAGGTATCCAAGTAGAATAGCTGGGTACTGCACTCTTCTCGCACCCACCACAGCATCCCAACTCGAACTTCATCACCATGTCAGGCCAATTGACACGACAATGGATACTGTCCAACCCCCCTCAATCGGACGCCGTGCTCGAGGGTCCCAATCCTACCTTTACCCTCGAGTCCAAGACACTTCCAGCTCTAGGGACTGAGCAAGCTCTTGTCAAAACGCTTTACTTTTCCAATGATCCAGCCCAACGCGGTTGGATCCAAAAGGACATGGATCCCGAGCGACTGTATACAGCACCGGTGAAGCAAGGCGAAGTCATGCGATCCTATGCCATTGCCAAGGTCATTGAAAGCAATGCTTCAAGCCTATCTCCAGGCCAACTAGTGATGGGTAGTCTAGGCTGGACGGAATACACAGTGGTCTCTACCAATCAAGTGCGGCCTATTCATGCCGACGACAGCGCTGGCATTCGTCCAACACACTTCATCGGCGCGCTGGGTGGACCGGGTCTGACAGCTTATGACGGCCTTATCGACGTCGCTCGCGCCACCGCGGAAGACACAGTCGTCGTCAGCGGAGCAGCAGGTGCCACCGGCTCCATGGTAGTGCAACTCGCCAAACATGTGGTCGGCTGCCGGCGCGTGATTGGCATAGCGGGAGGGGAGAAGAAGTGCAAGTGGGTAGAAAGTCTGGGAGCAGACGTGTGCGTTGATTACAAGTCGCCCGGCTTTGTGTCTGAGCTGAAGAAAGCAACGGAAGGCTTCGTCGAAGTCTACTTTGACAATGTTGGGGGCGAGATTCTCGACCTCATGCTCACGCGCATCAAGCGATTTGGACGCATCGCTGCATGCGGCGCAGTATCAACCTACAACAGCATGGGGGAAGAGGGTATCAAGAATTGGTTTGAGATTATCACAAACAGGATTGAGGTCAGGGGGTTCATTGTCACAGATGCGGTTGAGAGTGGAAAGGCTGGGCCGTGGATTCAGGAGCTCATTGCGAAGGTGAAGGAGGGCAAGATTCAAATCGGGCCAGAGACAGAGACGGTGGTGCCGACGAAATTCGAAGATGTGCCTAAGACGTGGACGTTGTTGTTCAAGGGTGGCAACACGGGGAAACTGGTCACGC
This sequence comes from Coniothyrium glycines, assembly GCA_025742365.1. Taxonomy (NCBI): domain Eukaryota; kingdom Fungi; phylum Ascomycota; class Dothideomycetes; order Pleosporales; family Coniothyriaceae; genus Coniothyrium; species Coniothyrium glycines. The sequence goes on from JAMXIJ010000031.1 coordinate 262,090, forward strand.
AGATTGAGGCATAAGCAAACTAAAGCATAGAGGCATAACGGCATAGAATCTGTAGTGTTAGTCCACGGTAACACAACCACCCAAAGTTTGTTATATATCGATCACTTGAGATGCAATTATGTAATTGGTCATCGGGCTTGAGTTGGGTGATTTTTTCGGAGGCCGGCTGAGAATGAGTGATCCAGTTGAGTTGCCCTTGATCCATAGTGGCAGTTGAAAACGCGATATCATTTTTATTATCTATGTTGTTGGTCTATCATCGAGCACTCCCTCCCATGGCCGCCGTTTCCGTCTGTGCCAATCACGGCTAGATCTTGATGCTATTGCTCGCCGTGCGGCACGCACTACTAACGCAGGAGGAACGTCTGGGACTTGTGGTGTTGCAGGCGCATCGTTACTTCGTCTGCCCAATTTCAGAGACAGCAGTATGAAGACGCCAGCAATCAGTATGGCAAGGAGCAGCATAACCTTCCGTTTCATGCTTCTTTTTTGGTAGTTGGTCGCAACCTTCAGCTCCTTATCTGCCTCTTTGACATCTTTCGATACTCTTTCGACGTTGTAGTCGATTCGGTCCAACATACTGCCCTGATCAATGACCATGGTCTGCAATTCTTGAAAGATATTGGCAAGCTCAATGATGCCTTGAGCGATATCTTCGATTTCGCGCTCGCGCTGCGCAATCAGGGCCTCGTTGGGGTCGTGCCGTAGCCGTTGTTGCTTAGTTTGCAGCAACGTGGACTGGCCGAGGGAGCGGTCTGCGTCGGACTCCTGCAAGGCAGGGTCATTGTAAGGATTCTGGACGGGCGTGGCGGAGCGGAAGGGGGACGCAAAGCCGCCCAGGTCGCGCATTTCTGTGGTCATGTCAGTGGCCGGAGTGGCCCATGGGTCGGGGGAGGGGCGACGACGCACTCTTAAGGTATGCCGCCTGCTTCTTGCGGAACATGGCGCTCACTTCGCCCACGCGGGTCGCCAGCGAAATCTTGAGGTTCTGCGCCATCATCTCCTCGCCCTGGTGGATGTTGCCGTGCTGCTTGGCCTCGCGCACCATGGCATCAATCCTCTTGATGGCCTGCTGGCACCTCTGGAAGCTCCGTGTGACAGCCTGGGTGAGCTGCTCGATCTCGCGCTCTTCGCGCTTCTTGACGTCCTCGTCGTCGAAGCCGGGGAGCACATGCTTCTGGTGCAGCTGGTCGAGCTTGCGTGTCTGCTTTGCAATGTCTGCGAGCAGCTCGGTGACCTCGTCCTGCACGTCGAGCCAGCGCGGGGGCAGCAGGTCCATCTCGATGACGGCATCGCCGTCGTCGTCGTAGGCCCCAGCGGCCATGAGCCCCTGGCGCTCGTCGGACAGGCGCCTGCCGTCAGCGAAGCCGTTGGGCCGCGAGCCGCCATGGCGCGTCTTCTGCTGGGGGTGGTGGGCGTAGGACTGGCGGTAGGAGATAAATCTGCGTGAGGCGACGTCAGCGCGAACGGACAGCGTGGAGCGGCAGGGCGGACAGGTTGGTGCGGTCCCGCCACATGGTGGGCTGGCGGAGAGCGGCGCGACTAGGTCATGATAGCACGGCGCGGCGTGCAGGTGGTGGACGCGAGAGAGGACACGCGCAATGAGGCGCGGGGAGCGGAGCGCAGGCAATGGGGAGCTGGCAACGGGGTGCTGGTGCTGGCCGTGGTGCTGGCCGTGGTCACGTGCTGGCCGTGGTGCTGCCCGCGCGCTCGGCGGCGACGTCTGGACGGCGGCTGCCTCAGGCTTGGCCGCGGCCGCTCGCTAGCGCCGCCCCTTCCCAGGCGCCCACTGTGCCACTGCCAGGCCCGCCTGCGCCAGCACTGAGCAGGGCAGGGCGCCGCTAGCCTGCGCCGTCTGACAGTCGCCCGCCGACCTTCTTCAGCCGCGCAAACACTGGCACACTCGACACCCACGCCTGCGCCCTCAGCTCTGCCGTCGCCCGCCGCCCGCTCTCTGCTGCCTGCTCTCTGCTGCCCGCCCACCCTCGAGCACCGTCCGTCTTCCGCCCACCGTCTCCCGCCCAGCTTCACCGCCCCTCCCCCCAACCAGCACACATGGTGCGTACGCCCCGCTCCGCCTGCCCTGGGCCGCCCTCGTCGCCGTACCCCGCCCTGCAAAACACCACGACGCCGGCGCCTCAGACGCCTGCGCTCCGCTAACCGCTGCCTGTAGGCTGACTCTCTCACCGAGGAGCAGGTCTCCGAGTTCAAGGAGGCCTTCTCTCTGTTCGTAAGTCGCTGCCCCACGCCGCCTGCTGCCTGGCTGCATGCACGCCCCTTACCCCCGCCAGGCCACTTCGCTGACGAGCTGCGTGCACAGGACAAGGACGGCGATGGTCAGTACCTCCTGCGCCATTGGCCCCGCAGACCACGTGCTGACGAGCCTGCCACACAGGTCAGATTACCACCAAGGAGCTCGGCACTGTCATGCGCTCTCTCGGCCAGAATCCCAGCGAGTCGGAGTTGCAAGACATGATCAATGAGGTCGACGCCGACAACAATGGCACCATCGACTTCCCAGGTACCGCTGCACCACCATGGTAGCCGCCGCCCGCCCGCCAAACTGACATGCCTATGCAGAATTCCTCACCATGATGGCCCGCAAAATGAAGGACACGGACTCCGAGGAGGAGATTCGAGAAGCATTCAAGGTCTTCGATCGCGACAACAACGGTTTCATCTCTGCTGCCGAGCTGCGCCACGTCATGACCTCCATTGGCGAGAAGTTGACCGACGACGAGGTCGACGAGATGATCAGAGAGGCCGACCAGGACGGTGACGGCCGCATTGACTGTAAGGGCAACTGCATCTGGTCCATGAGCACAAGTACTGATATTGCCCCAGACAACGAGTTCGTCCAGCTGATGATGCAGAAGTAAGGAAAGGGCGAGCAGCTCTGGATGATTACGCATGATATGACAATGACACGGCTGAAACATGAGTGCAATGAGTAGTCGAGCAGGTTTTGGTTCTTGACAGTAGCCTTTGCAGCTGCTTGCCAGGTCTTTTCTGCCTTGCTCTTTACCGCGCCTTGCGAACAAGGCTCGTATACCTAGTCTGAATTCATTCCTATTGTGCTTTTGTGGATAAGCATAACGTGGCATTGAAACGTATCGTGATTGAGAGAGAGCATGTAGGGACGAGTGACGGTGTATGTGAACAAGCTTTTTTTCTAATGGCCAGTGGCACGACGAAGTAAAGTGGGCATGTAATGCAGGATGGCCATATATTCGGAACCATAGGCAGCTCATACGCGCTACCAATACATGCATGACGGCCCTTTTGTAGATTAGATGCCCTTGACTGATGTCGTCTCACTCAAAGATAATGCTGTCCAATCCCCATGACCTCAAAAAGAAAGAAAAAAGGCCCAACGCCATTGTTCACCCAAACACAGAAACAGCTACTCCCCTCTCTCAAAGCCTGTAAACAGTATCCGTGGTTTTATCGATTGACTGCAGTGAAACCAGCGTCCGTCATCTCCGTGTCGCCATTCTGTGGTGCTGCGGACTCATCCGCGGGGACTGGGACAGTAGGTGCAGAAGGCTGCTGAGCTCCTGAATATGCTCGTCCGGATCCCACCTCACCGTCTGGCTCTGTCGGTGCAGGACGTGATCCGTCATAGGCTGGATCGAAGAAGGCGGTGCGCGGTGCAGGAGCTGGCTGTGTCTGTGGCTGGAGTGGAGGGAGTGAATGAAGTGGGGGTAGTGTAGGGCCACCATTGACGGCAGCGTGCGGCGACGAGGCAGCTGGTCCTGCACCAATGGCGCCGAAATAGCTGTTGCCCTGTCGGCCTGGATCCGGCGTGCTCTGGGCACTGGACATGGGGTTGATGTGCTGTGTCTGCAGCATTTGCGGCGCGTGGGAATGGTGTGCACTCCCTGGACTCTGCTGTACTGCCGCGCCGCCGGAGGGAGGCGGGGTGCCTTTCCTATTGTGACTGCGCTTGCTCCTCAGCGGCTTGTCGGTGGGTGTTGGCGGCGGACTGCTGCTGCGGTCGCTGTCGTCGACGTTGTATTCCATGTGCTTATTGATCTGCTCGAGGAGGAAGGCTCGTTCAAGACGCATCTTCTGGATGCCGCGGTTCAGACGCGTGATGCGTTGGCGTGTGCCGTCGTTGTTCTCCTCGATGTCGTTGATGCGACGGCGCAGATCGATGCATTTGCGGTAGTAGGCCGACTCGACAGACGGGGGGAGTTCCTTCTGCGACATGGCTCGCACAGCTACAGAGCAGTTAGCACCGCGCCAGACGGCCTCGACAAGCAGTCTGCATCGCAAAGGACGCGCGCAGAGACGGGTGAGTGCATACGTGGTTGTGGCATGGTCGCCGTCGGCTGGGGCGCGCACGTCTCCCGAACACGTCCAAATCCAAATTCAGCACTCGGTGCTGCAAGATTGAGCGAGCAGTGGTCGCAGTCCTGAGTACTCTGCCCGGGCGAAGAGGGCGGAGGGCGACGATCGCGATGGTGGATGCGAGCGGCGGCTGTCGACGTCTTGCTCTTCCGTCGCTGGTCGTCTGCTCCGGCGCGACCCAGCAGCGCGGCCATGCTCACGGCAGCCCATACACGCTAACCCCAATCGGGACACCCCGGATCCACGGCCTAGGCACGATGAGAGCCGAGAAACTCGATGCCTTCCTTGCCTCAACGCATCCAATGCGGCTACATACCTAGTCCGACTCTCTTGCTCCCTAGCTTGACACTCGTGCATGCATTCGGGACATATGTGCCATGACGAGCAAGCAACCGCTTGTCAACACACATCCACCATGCCCGGCACATATGCTCTTGCTTCCTGTGGTAGACTGCCTTTAGTTCAGGGTATTGGAAGTAACCTCTCTACAAGCCTAGTCACAAGTACTCGTACCAGATCCTGCTGTACGTGTTACTGACTTTTGTGCAGACAATTTCTTTGAGAGAAGAGAGCGTCTCAATAGTCAGTCCTAAAGTACCCCCAGAGCACTGAGGACAGACGAATTTATGCACAATACAAACCGGACATCTGGCTCGGTCCAAGTGAACATGCCGTCAACCACCCCGCCAGCGTAGCGTCGACTGGGGCTTCCTGTGCACAAGTCTGCCAGGCCACGCGGGAATGGCTGAAAGCTTGAGAACCGGCTCTTATTGTGCAGCATGCCTGATTGGCCATCGTTGGGAACCAGACGTTGCTTGGCCCCTGTCTCCCTAGCGGCATCGCCTATTGCCCCTCTCGCTCCACATGTCAAGGTCCAACACATCTCAACCTCGAGCGCGTGATCGCATGCGTGTGCCATGCCCTCTTCGCGCTCTTCGACGTGAATGTCTCTAATTTGGGTTGTTGTGACTGCTCGCATTCCTTTGGAAGCACAATGCCGAAGAGATCTACAGGTTGTTTTGAATGCAGAAAGGTATGTCAAAGGAGAATCATCCAATTCCTGCCTGATGCTAATAAAATGCTCGCTCAGAGGAAAGTGAGATGCGATGAGGCAAAGCCAGAATGCAACACCTGTCTCCGGCGCGGGACGACATGCCCAGGATACAGACCAGCACAATCATTCATTCTTCACAAGTTCGACGAGCAGACCGAGAGACCGGCTCTCATAAAAGAAGACGAGAGTCGCTACAGATACGCTAATCAAAGTCCTACGGATGAAAAGTCTGCTGGAAGCTCACCAGTCGAAACATTTACGCAGCCACCACACTCAGATAGCAAACCAGATGAGGCACTACTAACAAAGCAACCCAGCCCGGTTGCTGCGGATCGTATACAACACCTTGGAACCTTCATATCGCTGTATTTACCAAGAGCTGATGGCCCAGCCTTGCCGCCTCCATCAGCCCTGATGCTCGGTTTACCTTCCATGCCTGCAAATAGCAAGGTGTTGATGGCCGCGGTGGATGCTTTATCTGCTGCTCAACTTGCGGTAGACAACAAGAACCATCAACTCATCAATCGCTCCAGATCCATGTACGGCACCGCCCTGAGCCAGATGTTGCGAGCGATCCAAGACCCTGTGAGAGCTCTACAAGACGAGACACTGTTGTCATCCTACTTGTTGACACTCTACGAGGTATGTCAAATGGAATGCATCGACAATTATAACCTTGACATTTATTGTAGGTATTTGTCGGTGTGACGCAAGGCCATGGTTTCTTCTATCATGTTCAAGGACTTCTACATTTGTTACGACAACGCGGTCCAACATCATTTAACACCAGATTGAGCATGCAAATATTTCATGCCATAAGATACAACTCAGTAGGACATGCAATCCGCGTTCGCGATCATTAACTAATTAAAATGAAGTTGAGCATCGGCTACCATATGCGTAAAGCCTCCATGCTGGACAGCCCAGAGTGGCTAGTAGTCACAGTCAAAGCTGCAAAGGCCGATCCTTATGTAGCCCTACAGGATATATGCATATGCATTCCACGACTTCTCGAAAGGACAGATCGACTAGCCAAGCCGGGAACTACGCAAGACGACATTGACAATTTGATCAACGATTCGCAAGAGGTTGGGCGTCGCGCATTTGAGTGGCTTTCTATCTTCGAAAAGCACGGACCACGATATGACAGTGTGTCGATCGACACCATGCACGGATTCCTCGAGATCTGCGACGATCGCATGTTCGACCCCGTTTTCGACTTCCACTACTTTGGCGCTGGGATTTGTTATCTAATATACTGGATGAGCATGCTCATCATGCAAGGCAACACATTCAAACTTCTCCGTCAGTATCGACAGCTGGAGATGAAGCAATTGATGATGTGGGACCGCCAGCTTTCCGGCTATGCCGACTGCATTTGTCGCAGCATCCCTTACCATTGTCGTCCAAAGACGGGCTACACAGCCAAATTTGGCAGCCTAACCCCATTAGTTGTTGCTAGAAAGTACTATGAGGTAAAAGGTGCGAAGAAAGAGTCTGATTGGTGTGGGAGGGTCTATCTTGGTGCACGAGTGCCTGGCCTCTATCAAGAGCCCATTCCTTTGGAGCCGCTGAAGGCTGTTGCACATACAGTGAAAGATAATGATCGATTTATATAATACCTACTATAGTTGAGAAATGAGGAGGATTCATATTCGACGCGTTCTTTGTGGAGGTGAAGTCGAGAAACTGCGTTGGAATGAAAGCACGGTTGTGGTCTACTGCCGGTTTCTCTTTCTCTCCTTCTATCATTTCACCTCCAGCATACCTTTGTTGCTTATAATTTCCCTCGTAGAGTGGCACGCCAGCACGCTTAAAACGACATAGGTTCAGACATGCCAGGTATGGGATTGACAAAGTGCATTACTAATTTTACGGTTCGTCTCTGCAGATAGGCGTGCAGATGTGACCTGTTTCCCGCAGAATGAACCCCCCCCTCCCCCGCGACAGGCGGCCATTGGCTCCAAATAATGTTTTCTACGGTACACAGTGAATTTCTTAGGCTGCAATGAACACAGATGCAACCGTACGCCTCACCCCCTAGAGCATCGTACTCAATGTATATGGCGCGTCGCTAGCAGAAATTCAGCAAAGCGAACTGCAGGTATCACACGCACGGAGAAAGAGGAGAAACATCGTCATCGACGTCATATGAAACAGGCGATTTGGAGATAGCAGGCATATAGGCGGTTCTGAGTGCATTGAAAATGTCCAAATGTTATTATAGTATGGATATCAGCTTCACTCTACGACTTCCTATCTAGAATATGATCCGCATCCATATTGGAACGCCACCTTATTACAAAGAATTACTTGTGCACCACTGAATCTGTTGAATCTCTATTGTCCTTTGAAGCCGTCGACCAGAACAACGGGGCCGTTGTATTGCTTGCGTCCTCGAATCAGGTAATCGATCAAAGATAGAACAGCAGTGCCAGCAAACATGACACTGGCCCAATTGAAACTGTCGAGAGCAACAGGCGTACCCTCGGGCCAGAAGCACCAGAAGAAAGCGTGGAATGAATACAAGACACCGCCGATATTGATGGGTACTCCCCAGCGACCGAGTGACCATCTGCATGAAGGAAGAAGTTCAGGGTAGCGGATCCGGCGGTAAAGGACGGCGCCAATGGAAAACACATAGGTAATCATGAGCGACACCACGTTGAGTGAGATGACTACTTCAATTAGCAGACCGATCAGATGCGCACGGGTGGAAGGGAGACATACTCGCGTTGAAGGCAACATCAGAGCCGATGTTAATTAGGGAAAGCGCGATGGTAATGATGCAAGTGACTGTGACAGCATTGGCAGGCGTCTGCAGCTTTTGGTCGACGTGACCAATCCAGCTACTGAAGGGAAGGCCTCGGTCCCGAGCAAATGCCCAGGTCTGTCGAGACGTCGAGAGATTATAGGTTAGTGTTCCAGCAAAAATCAGCACGGTAGGAATGGCATTGAGTGCAACAACGCCGCCAGCAGACACAGCTTGGGCAAATACCCACATGTGGGGATAGCCAGTTGCGTCATTCAAGGCCGCATCAACGTCCGTGATCATGAACATGTAGCTAATCAAAAAGACCACACCCAGGGAGCCATTCATGAGGTAAGCGCCGATCATTGCTCTCGGAACAGTCTTGCCAGCATCTTTAATTTCTTCTGCCATGTGTGCAGCCGAGTCAGAGCCTAAGAATGGAAGTTAGCGAGCAAAACGAGAAGCTGAGGCAAGTGCCAAACATACATATGCAGGCGTAGATGGCAGAAAGCTGACCAACCATCAATGCGAGACCAGTCGAACTCCAACCGCCAGTGTTGGTGAATTGAGTAAAAGTCACCTCGGCGGAGGCTCGTGGCGACAATACCCAAAACACGATGATGATGGCCAAGAAACCGAACACATGTACAACTAACATGATGTTTTGGAGAACTGGCATGATTCTTGCACCCCAAATGTTGAGAACCCAGACAAGTATCGTCACGGCGATGACCATGAGAGTGCCTTGCCAATTTGTAGGTGCATAATCGGGATACATAACAATGGCAGACGATTGTATCAAGGTTCCCACTAGGAAAGGGCCGGATGCAGTACCAGCCTGCCAGGAAAGTGTAGACATCCATCCAACAAAGAAGCTCAAAGGCTTCTGGATGGAAGGCGGCGAAAACTCCGATACCCAGTGGTATTGTCCACCAGCAGTTGGTGCCATGGAGGCCATTTCAGCTAACGACAACATGACAGTGCTGAAGCCGAACCAAGTCCAGACAAAACTCCAGATAAGTCCCGCCGGACCGCCATCGACAAGTCCCTGGTATGTCGCTCTGTAAAAATATCAGGCTTGTCGTCCCGAAGGTGGGCAAGCTGCGTCGAGACTTACGTTAAAAGGACCTCCCACGTGCCTTGGAGAATGACAGTGAAGGCAAGGGCAGACAAGGGTCGATAGTTTCTCCTGAGTTCCTGGGTCTTTCCCATGCGCGACATATCGGCGCGATCTGCTCTTGTGTAACCCCTCAGGGACTCATGGTACTCCTCCCCATCTTCTTCGTCAAAGCTGGTAGTCCTTGGCGCAGGTGCGCGTGGGTCGAGTTCTGTACCTTTGGCCATAGCCCCGACAGGTGGGCTATCATAGGCAGCCATGGATCAGGAGCGCGCGCTGCAGAGGCGAGATGTGCAGAAGCGTCAGCCACGTGGTAGTTAGCGAGAAGGGGAAAAAACAATGAGTGTCGTTGTGCGGAGAGGAAGAGGCAGCAGGCGCACGGAACAAAACTTGTGTAGGTAGGTATCTATGCGTTGAAAAGGACCAAAGTACAAGGGTCGTATGCGCCACCAGAAGGTGCTAAGCAGATTTGACCCCACTCGCCATGTTCGCCTGGCAAAGATGAGAAAGACTAGAAGGACTAGAGAGACGGCGGGCCCAAGTCAGTACGCAGGCCATGGGGCAACGGGTGCTGATAGGTGGATGTAAGAAGAAGCCAATGGCAAGGGACAGGACTGGAGATTCTGCTACCACGGCCCGCTGCCCGAATCCGGGGCCTGGTGCGACCGCACAGCCAAGGGGTGCAGCGATGACATTGATTGCTGTGGAGATGCCGGTTCTGTGTCGCAGAAACGGTAGGCTGTGGGAGGGGGAGAAATTTCTTCGTCGGCCGCCCCCTGCACGAATTACGCATCGAGTCAGATAAGCGAGTCGATTGACAGGGCAGTAGTTCTGGATTCTTTCCTGATGCTGATGTGTGCTGTGTGCATGATCACAGATGCATGTGTGTAGATAGTTGCTTGGGCGTACATACATACATCATATGTACATAGCGGTATGGTTCGATGCTGTGTGGCTGTCCATGCAGTGATCCGGTCTCGCTTACGAACCCATTGCACCGGATATTGCTGATACACATGGAGTAGTAGTCGATGCCACAGCATGACACTGGCTTGGCTAGTTTCTAGCTATGTATGGGCCGGCGCCCTCCGCGACGTACCACATGGCAGGGCCGTCTGTCCGCACGATGCGGTCGTTCATGGTCTGTTATGCACGGCATGTACAAGGCGAATCCAGCCCGTCCATCGGCGGCGTCAAACCGTGGCACTGTAGTCTGTGGCGGCCTGGCAGGTACCGTTCTTGGTGCCCGGTTCCGACCATGGATGATGGCTAGGTCAACGACTGGGGCCGGTGGGTGAAAGATCAGCATCGCCGTCGAGTAGCTCGTCCAGTAGACCACTACCCAAGGGCTTGTGCTGCTTCCAGTGCGCTGTACAGGACCCAGATACCTAGGTGATACCCATCTGATTCCCTCACGGCTCCGCTGCATGCAGCCGTCGTGCTGTTTTCCTCCTCCTCCTCCTCCTCCTCCTCTTCCTCCTCTTCCTCCTAATCGTCCTGAGCAGCCCCCACCATGGCGGGCGCGGCGATTCCTGCTCCCTATGCCATCACCGCCGACGACAAGCGCGGGCTCCTTGTTGTGACGGGCGCCGCAGTGCTGGCGTTTGTCTGGTGCTGCTTCCTGATCCGCCTCTGGCTGCGCTTCCAGACGCGGGAGTGGAGGGCGGACGACTGGTTGCTTGCGACTGCGACAGTGAGTGCACTATTTCCTACCCACACACACGCACACACACACACACACATCACGTGCCCCGCCGTGGGCCAGCCGCCGCAACGCAGAACTGACGGCGGTGCAACAGGCGTTGGATACTGCACAGTCGGGCGTGATCTTCCATCTGGTCGATCTCGGCCTGGGCGCCTCGCAGGCTAGCCTGACGCGGGCGCAACTCGAGCAAGTGGGCAAGGTGAGCATGTCTGACCAAGATGATGCGCGGCAGGGTCTCGGTTCCTGCGCGCGGGTACCGGTAGCTTTCGGCTGCCAGCGCAAGCGATTGCGTGCAGCCTGCGGGAGTGGGACGGTGGGAGAGCAAGAGTCGCCGCATCGCCGCATTGCCGCCCGCGCATGTCTGCATGTCTGACCATCTCTGACCATCTCGACAGGCTGGCTTTGCGTCGCAGCTGCTCTACATCCTCGTGCTGCTCGCCTCCAAGCTCTCCGTGCTGTTCCTCTACCTGCGCCTGTCGCCCGGCGGCGCGCACCGCCTCGCCACGTGGTCGACCACCCTCGTCTCCCTCGCCTGGGCCCTGCTCGCCATCGTCCTGATCGCCGTGCCCTGCAACCCCATACAGGCCCTCGACCATCCGGACACGTGCACCAACCGCTGGCCCAAATAGCAGGCCATCGGCGCCCTCGACATTGTCACCGAGCTCGCCATCGTCGCCATCGCCACGCAACTGGTTTGGACGCTGCAGATGCGCCTCAAAACCAAGCTACTTGTACGCCATGCGCAGTCTCCCGGTGCCTTCCCACCCGCTACATGTACTGACCATCTGTGTCTGCGCCTAGGTCATCCTCGCCTTTTCCGCTCGCCTGCCCGTCATTGCTATCGCGGGCGTCCGACTCTACTACCTCTACCAGCGGCTCGCTGGCGACTCGTATACTTTTGAATATGTCGTCGCCACACAGTGGCAGATGGGATATGCCATCATGTCAAGCACCATCACGGGCATGGGGCCCTTTCTGCGTCCCTTCAACCAAGAGTATGCTACCAGCTACAAGTACGGCGTTAGCAGCCAAAAGTCGACACCGCAAGATCCTTCCTTGACGGGCGCATCAGTCCTTCGCCCCACCGTCAGCCAAAGCTACTTGATGGAAGCATTGCCAAGTAGACGAGCAAGCACAAAGACAGGGTCTGACGCTGAAGCGCCACATCGCGCCAGCGCAACAACCAGTCTGACAAGTGACCCGGCTCACGGTTCGCCAAGCAGTCAAGCCCCGATAGTGCTGATCGCAGACGACCATTTCCGACCTGTCGACAGTTACACGAGGCATGAAGCGGAGGTCTGGGTTGGTGATGGCGCTGCAAGCATGGGGCAAGACCAGCCAAGGTCGGCCCTTTCAAGAGACGGGCTTGTTGTCAACAAGAGAACAGAGTTCAAGATCCAAGTGGATCGGGCGAGTCGTGTCGTTTGACCAGGAATATGTCATGTTTTCCGTGGGACCTTCCGCCTTCCGTCTTCCGCCTCTCGCCTTTCGCCTTTCCCTTCTTGATACCCTTACGTCTAGGCGTTTTACGTGCACGATTGTTGACCCACGACCATTTTCCTTCACGAAAGACGTGAAAAGAACCATGTATGCAATTAGATCAAAACAAATTAGATTAGATAAAGCACAAGTCACGCACAACACGCCCTTGCCATGTGGCAAGCGCGCATACAGCGTTCTAACCCACGTATCGTATTAAGCATGTTGGTCTCAATCATCTATCGTGGCTACCAGCCGCTACAAGGGAGTATTACATTTCAAAACACGGCGCGCGTTGATCATTCAAGAGTCACGGAATTTCCCTGACATATCATCATGCATTGTGTGAAGGATCAGCCTGGCATAGAATAGTCCAGATTTGGCTCAATCCTATTGCTCAGAATATTTCAGTTTCCCACCCTTCCGACCCATTTTTGCTAGCGACGTAGAGCAAGACGGCAGCCCAGAGTACGGATATCCATCACCTGAAGTTGCATGCAAAGAGAAGAGAACAAGATAAGACACTCGCATAAGGTGCCTACGTAAGAAAATCTGGCCCCAACCAAGAAATTACACATTCATTGTCCTTCTATGCCGAGAACCTGCGCATGACCTTGGCGATGACTACGGGCCAAGTTAGGATACACAAACTACGGAAAGGAGGGGCAAGCATACCGTGGAGCGCTACAACGCTGAAAATGAACACAACTGAAAGTGTCATTACAACCACGGGGTCCACCTTGAGACCGGGAGATTCATCGGTATACAGCCCTGGAAGTTGTGTGTCAGTCAGGCAGACGGGACAGGCGAGGTAGCTCTGCTCCTTTTCTTCTACGCCAACTGCTTCTTTTTGCTGTCACAGACAGGCGGCCAAGCGATCAACTCCATAGATCAGGCGCACTTACTTAGCATCGTGCTGGAACTTCCTCCGGCACCGGCTGCTCTTGTGCTACTTGGCCGAAGATTGGCCGTCTTCTCTGCGCGGTCCGCTGCTGCCTTCCGGCGCATAACGGTCGCAGGACCGCCTGGGGGCTTAGGTGAGGCCGGCCGTGCGGTCGAGGAGCCCGAGGGCGTATTCGCAGGCGAGGTGGGACGGGGGTTCGACTACGATATGGGATCAGCAAGTAGATTCAATGATGGATCTTGTGTGTAGATTCGGGTAACGGTGCGATTGGCGCGCGGAGCCATTGGTCTGGATGCGATCGCAAGACTTTTTTGGAGTATTGGTGCACGAGAACAGCGGCGTAGTAACGCGGAGCTGTGTATCTACTGCTTGCCTGGCCAATGACCGATGTACCTCCAGAGCTCTTCGCGATATATCCTCTTGCATTGCTCGGTACCGGCGGTCGATATGGAGAATTTTGGAAGGGGGGTGTACTGACCATGATGAGTGGTGAATTGGTGGAGCTCTGGCAAAAAAAGACGGAAAGGGTTGTGTTGACTGTGCGGTGCGAGGCAATCGACGACAATGGTTCGCAGACGTCTCCTTTGTAAGAGGCCAGTTGGAGTTGAGCACTGACCGCATCGCGCTAACATCCTCCAGACCACCTGGCACCCCCGACTCACGTGATGCAAGAGGCCCAGTCGATCCTGTAGATGCTCGTCGGGATTCTAAGGTCAGCAAACACCTTGTGCTGGCTGCGAAATCACTTATGGGCAGTTCAAAAAGAAGATAATAGGAGGGCTGCACCAAAACCACGATTCCATTTCCCATGATGTTTCCTGTTCCTCACCCCAAAATGCAAAATCGCTCCTCTGAGAAATTCCATAAGAAAACTCTCTCCAAATCAACTAAACACATATGCAGCCACCCACACAGGAAGAATCTATCAAAAAAATTGCATAATGCGATTCCTTCGTAACACCAGCATTCCCTTTTGAAACACAATTGCCAGCTTTGGATCAAAGCATAAATACGACACCCACACCACCGCTTTGCGTACTAATGCACCATCCGCATGTCGGGAAACGGAGACTGACACGCCGGCAGTGCATATAATTGAAGATCGACATATATTTTCGCCAATTGCCCAACCAATAGGCCCACCCAGAAAAGAGAGGCAGTCGACAAGGTATGCCCAGGACACCTGTAATGCGAGAACTCCAGATTGTGCATCGACACTTCCGAACCAAAACTCCAATGTTAACCCCAGACAGAGGCTTGCACGCCCTGGTTGGGCGTATTGCTCCAAGGACCATTGTTCCAGATGCCAACTCCCTTGTCGGTGATGGTAGACGCTTGGTTGAGAGAAGCGGAAGAAGTTGTCGTGGTGTTCTGCTCGCTAGCATTGTACGAGCTGTAACCCAAAGGAGAAGGCAAAGGTGAGGTTGCGCGTTTGCCGTGTGGGCCACCTGCAGGCTGCTGCAGGCTTTGGGTTTGGGGACGGGTCCCGATAGGGGCTACACCGCCGTTGACCTTGGAATTCGGCGCTGGGACTGGAGGCGAGCCGCCCGGAGAAGAGTTGGATGTGCGACTGGCTTGTTGTGTATCGAAGAGAGCAAAAGCTGCATTCTGGTTAGACGAGGGTGACGCGTTGCTATTAGCGCGGGCCTCGTGAGGTCCACCGACAGCATCTTTGTCTCCCCGCGGCGGCATCTGCACTGGTTTCTCGCCAGACGACGGCTGAGCCTGAGCGCCAAATGGATCAAAAGCCAGGGGAGATGAGCCCCGGCCAGTGCCAGAGGCCTGAACACGAACGTCTTGGCTGGAGGTAGGGTTGTTATTGTACAGATTCGACGTCTCGCCATACAGGGCACGGTGTTGGCGGGCGATGAGCTCGCGGCGTTCGTCTTCATTCATGGCATTGGGGCTCATGGAGCGGTCGGACTTGGAGCCAGAAACGTCTGTATTACCCTAGTCAACCAATTGTCCTTGTTCTATTGTTGCCCAATTTCCGAATCCTTACTTCTGTGATACTGCTGCTCCTGGTGATAGTTGCGTAGCTCGCGCTCGCGCTGAGCCGCCATCCGTCGCTTTGCCTGTGCCATCTGATCTGCATCGTTCTGGCGCGGCGCATATCGCTGGTTCTGGTAGAAACCCTGTACGTTAGAGGCCGAGTGGGAGCGAGAGCCGTCGTACTCGCTCACCGAGTGGTGTCGCTGGGAGCCTCCCATGCGGCTCTCTGCACAATTGGTCAGCGCACGGATAGGGCAGAGTGAAGCAGACAATCGTACCATAATCGGGGTACGGGCGGGGAGGCCCTCCGCCGCCCATTGGCGCGGATTCGCGACGGGCGGCACCCACGGGGTTCGGGGGGAAGCCAGGACCAAAGGACTTGCCGCTCTTGGCAAGGTTGTCGGTTGCGCGGTCCACTTCTGCAGTTGTCTGTCAGGTCTGGCTGGCGAGGGCTTGTCAGAGAGACGACGTACCGTCGAATTGCGAGGCAAAGGCGTGGGCCTCGTCTCTATTCACCGTGGAGCTCGCGCCTATGTCGGTGTGAATGGGAGGGGCTCCACTGCTGTACGCACTGAAGCCGGTACCTGAGCGCGAGGGGGGCTGCGGCTGCTCCCAGGACGACTGGCGGCCGGGAGCAGGGGCAGGAGCAGGAGCAGGCCACGAGGGATCGTGGTAGTAGGCCATTGCGGATGCACAAGCAAGGCAGGTGCGGGCGAGCAAGGCGACTCGAGGACCGAGGTGGGTGGGAAGGAGGGCGCGCGGCGGAGGAGAGGTCGAGCAAGACTCAGGACTCAAGACTCAAGAGGCGGCGAGCAGCGAGGCGCGACTGAGCAGTGAGGAGCGAGTTAGCACGGACAGGCCAATTGCAGGCTAAGGGAGCAGAGACGGCCGGGCGGGAGTGGTATGCACGGAATGGGGGTGGGAAATGAGCGTCAAATGGGGATTGGAAAATGGAAAATGGAAAATGGAAAATGGAAATTTTCAGTGGTTGGCGCGCCTGCCCTGACGGCGGACAGCGCGAGGACAGGCGCGGGCTGGGGGCGGATGGGGGGATTGGGGGATGGGGGGGGCAGCTTACGGAGAAATGCGAATGACTGCTGGCCTCAACACAGCAAAGGAGCGACGGCACTGGCACTGGCACTGGCACTGGGTCGGGCGAGGACGCAGGACTCAAGTCTCAGGAGCGCAGCTGGGCTGGACGACGAGGGCTGCGAGCTCGCCCGGGAGATATCGCGGGCTCGCGGGCAAGCGGGCAAGCGGGCGTGGGTCATGTCGAAAGGGGAGAAGGCAGGTCGCGCCGCGCCGCGCCACGCCTAATTGCTCGCTCTCCACATGGGCCAGGCTGCCGCTGCACGCAGGCAAGCTGCACGCAATGGCTTAGCCCGCCGCCGACCACGGCCTGCATCTGGCTACATGTACATGTAGCTATGTCCCCTGTGCCTGCGCGCGTTGGAACTTGGGGAGCGGGTGGGTGTTGGCATGTTGCGCGGGTGGTGCACTGGTGCAGGTCGCTGCGGCACTGGCCAGTGGCAGCAAAGGGAAAGGGTCGCTCAACCGTCAACGGTGCCAGTCGGGGTCCCTCAGGCCTTCGTCCGCCGTCCGCCCGCGCGGCGCCTGTGGTTCCGCACCCACGACCCTTGACGGCCCCGAGCCTCGAGCCTCGAGCCTCGAGGCCCCCGTGCTGTGTGGCTGAGTCCTGACCATGTACGAAGTAACAGCCTGCAGGTGCCGCCATCCTGGGTGCCCACTGCCTGGCTCTACCACTACGGCTGTGCAACGGCTACTCCTGCGGCTGTGGCGCTTGAGCTGCCGGTGCTCTTCGCACGCCGCACAAGTTATATAACACCACCAGCGGTGTAGGGCGCGACATTCCACGCTCAACAGGGGCAACAGTGCAGTGCATGTCGACACGGTGCCGGGTGCAGTGCTGGCCTCTTGGCCTTCCAGCCTGGTTGCCACGGCCAATCCTCGGCACGGAAGGAGCATCAGCCATTGTTCCCGCTCGGCTAGGCATGCCTTGTCCAGACTCCGCCCGCAACCGAAGCCCTCGTGACCTCGTCCTTCTCCACGAGCGATCCGGGGCATCATACGCGAATGCGGCAAATACTTGCCTACATACATGTACATAGCAACAGATACCCCATCATCCACGTCTTTCAGCGCTACGTCGCTCGCTCCTTCACTATACCTTCATGTATCCAGCATAACACCGCCCCAAAGAGGGCTCCCCCCCTCGGTAACGGCAGACACAATGCTGAGATAATAATCAAGTCGCTGCATGTCCAAGAAAACGTCCCTGCTGCAAGGTCCGTGGGTCAATCGAAGCGATTGTCTTGGTGTGAAGAGAAGAATATATTTCTGGCTTATGTATCTACGATTGCAGCAGGTCATATATCCCAACGCTTGGGTGGCCAAATAAACCTCACTGCTCAGGTACGTAACGTCCATGTGAGATGCCCTTCACAAAGCTCAGAATCGAGTCTAAGCAAAGACGTAGCAGGGAATGCCATACTACAAATAATTCGTGAGAATGATGTCGCTTTTGGGCCTTTTGGAGTACAACTTACATTAGTTGGTGCATTGAATTTTAAGTTCTTGTCCAGGTCCGAGATCGCCTGTATCTCGCCTTTCTCCAGCTGAAAACTCGTCACATCCAAGTTTTGTTGCAGGCGGTGTTGGGAACTACTTTTGGGAATAACTGAAATGCCGCGCTGTGTCGACCACCTCAACAAAATCTGTGCTGGTGTCTTGCTGTGCGCCTCGGCTATCTTGATAATCACAGGGTGATCGAATAAGAGAGGAGTATCGGCAGCGATCTTCATGTCGCACTCGATGAAGGACTGAGGACCGAAGGACGAGTACGCAGTGACCTTGATATCATGCTCTTCTGCAAGCTTGATCAGGTAGGGTTGAACATAGTACGGGTGGTGCTCGATCTGAAGGATTGCAGGCTTGACCTTTGCATAGGTGAAAAGGTCAAGGAGCAGGGCACCATTGTAGTTGGAAACACCAATACTCCTAGTCAAGCCGTTTTGTTGTATGTGTTCAAGTGCAGTCCATGTGCTTTCCAGACTTGCGTTGCTATGCTTGATCTTGCTCTCTCCATCGTGGAACCAGCCAGGGGGGTATCTCGTCTCCGGTGAGACATATTCGAGGGCGACAGGGAAGTGGATGAGGTACAGGTCGAAGTATTCGATGCCCCAGTCTTGGAGCTGCTTCCTTGCGATAGGCTCGACCTGATCATAGTCGTGGAAGGTTTGCCACAATTTAGACACAATGAAAACATCTTCGCGCTTCACAAGGCCTTCTTTGATGGCGCGAGCAACACCTTGCCCTGCTTCGACCTCATTTCCATAGTCTACATGGGAAATCAGCTCACGTTGCCATCACTACGCTGGTCAATGCCCCGAAACCCACGCTAGACTTTCCAGTCATATTGCAACATTTTGAAACGACCGGGGAATTGACCAACACGCCGTAACGACCAGCACAATCAAAATCTTACTTTTCACGCTTATCAAGCCAGTATAGTGGGAATGGATCTGTAGGATAGATACAAAATCGACAATGGTGGCGAGGTGCCGAGCACCAAGACGGTGAATAATACATACCGCAAGCGCCATCAAATAGCCTGTATCCGATCTCGATAGCATTGTATACAGTGTCTGCGCAAGTATTTTTGTCGACTTTCCAGAGGCCAAGCCCAACTTGTGGCATCTTGTTCCCATCGTTCAAGGTCACATAGGGTGTATTGACAACCATTCTGGCAAGACTCCGCGACTGTCCAAGGCGATAGACGAGAATAAGACGACAGCCTTCTAGAAGCCGAGGGACGAAAGAGGAAGAAAAGCAAGTGTGGGTTTGTGTAGTCGCTGAACGATGCGGCTCGCACAGGATTAATACTCGCACGGCAGACGTTGGCGGGTGCCACAGGTCATAATCAGCCAGAAGGAAGGTTTGGCACCGCTTGCCGTCTATATGCCCCGTCCTAGAGACTGGACAGGTAGCATATGACTATGCCCTTTGTGCCTTTCAACCGGTAGACCGTGTCCGTAAGTCCCCTCACAAAAGTCGCTATCCTTGAGGGGCAATACATCCTATCTGATTTACCCTCAGAATGTATGCATTCCGTACACCATATAAAACGAGCGCACTAGTTTAATGGCTGAGTAGAGCTGCGATAATACCATGTTTTGAGCTTGATGGATGCAAGTTCGACGTGGCAAATGTTGTTAGAAAACTGTATAGTATCCGAAACCGGCATCCTACAGAGACAATTGAAGGAGTTCAACCCCCTATGTACAGCTTTCACGACACACAGCGGGTCGTAACTTTGAGAATCACCGTGATGATGATACTGTATTGGGGCTGCCGCTCTACCGGTATATCCACACTTGGCGCTCAGGCGCTGTTACGGGTAAAGTGCGAAGTGGCACCGGATAATAATGTGCATCTTCGCGTTGAAGTGGCCGAGACTGTGATTATATGGAGACAGCGCGCGTGATACTATTACACGACATGTGTGATTGGAAGATAGAGAGAGGCCATCGTGGTGGAGTTGCAGAGCTTTCGCAAAGATTTCCATTACGGCTCTTAGACAACGACAGGAATGCGATGGGACATTAGTCCAGACATGCCACTTCTCGTCGTCAATTTCTCCTTTGAGGAATTTCTCAAGAAACAGACATTGCTCATCAAGTACAGACTAAAGTACGGCCGAAGACGTTGTGCCCGTCGTAAGGTTTTCTCTGACATATGCAGCGCAGAATGTTGCACCCGACCTATTCGCCAATCTCCAAAAATGGAGAACGGTAGCGACTACGTTACTGAACTGAAATTTTCGGATCATTTCACTTTCTCGAGCTCGCCATCTCACCATACCGGCCTCTTTGCTGTGTAGTATCATATGCTTGTAGCACACGCGCTTGCGATTCATCTGTCTGTGAAAAGGCATAACCTCGTTGCTTGCGCATGCGTTGTACTTGCCGCACTTTGCGAATCGCCTTCTGGAATTGCTCCATGCTAAGATGTTGTTAGCAAAGTCAACAATTTGCACAGATGGAGCAGGCCTACCGTGGCCGATAATCTTGGATGTTGTACTTCTGAATCTCCTGCACATGGTGATAACTCTGAGGGAAATACATTCTCTTCGCATACTTCCACGCGAAATCTCTGATCAGACACAACGGCGGCAATACTATAACCATAGCCCAAAAGCGAGGATCCGGGAACAGTCGTTCGATGACACCAATGTATTCGTTGGAGATATTGATTTTTGGCGCTACGATAGCGTAAATAGGCATTAGGATAAACCACAGCACGAACGAGCCAGGAATGGCCAAGACAGTGTACTTCGTCCATATGTTTGTTATCAGTGAAGCTTTCAGCAGGACTGTGGCTAGGTTGGCGGTGTATGCAGCCGTGCCCCAGACCCAATGGCCAGCGTTGCGCCCGTCCCATTGCGGCCAGTCCCACAATATGAAAGCCTGTGCGCCGAAGTAGAGAATGAGTGAATGGTAAAATCCATTGCCCACCCAAGACCAAAATGAGTGCATCCTGAAGAACACGCCTGACTGACTGAGACGATATAGCTGAGGGTATCTGTCCAGCAAGCGCGCACTGACGAACTGGTCGAATATGCCGAGTACGAAAGGCGGGGCAGCAGTAAAGAACACATTGTAGAATGTTAGCGTCCATGACTCATAAATGATTTGCCCCGAAAAGCCGTTCTGGAAGGAATACCAGAACTGCGTCATGAACATGGCGATGTTCTTGTAGAAGGAGTATAGAATGACCTTACTGACACGCTGATAGCTCCATGCCCCATGGACAAGTAACAGCTTTCTCAGATATCGAAATTGACCGATAGCAAAGTCAGCACTTCGGGCAGCCTGGAGGCCTTCCATGCCACTAATGCCAACGCCGACATGTGCTGCTTGGATCATGGAAACATCGTTTGCCCCATCACCGATGGCGAGCAGTATGGATTTCAGATGTCGTTTGACAAGTTTGACCACAAGTGCTTTCTGTAACGGTGACACTCGACAACAGATGACGGCTTTGCAACGAACAGCAAGGTCAAGAAAGTCTTTTTCCATATCGCGCTCTAGAGCATAGGTTAACGATTTGCCATCGATGACCAAAGCGAGCACATCAGATTCTGCACCACCATGGCCTTGGCTGTTGATGGCTTGAGCTTTCTTGCGGATGTTCTCTCGGGTGCCTTCCTTATTCTCTTCGTTGATGATAAGGAGACTCATGTCTTCGCTGATAAGTTTGCAACTCATTCCTATGTTGATAGCGGTTTCTTGACGATCGCCAGTAAGTACCCAGACTTTGATGCCGGCGGACTGTAAGGTAGCTATAGTATCCGGTACACCCTCTTGTAGTTTGTCTTCAATAGCCGTGGCTCCCAACAGCGTCAAGTCATGTTCGATGAGCTCCGCTGCTTTGTCGAGCTCCTCCGCACGATTCCCGCCAACAGTTGTCTGAGCTGTGTTGAAAATTTGCCACCATTCTCGCCATTCGTCTTCGGAGACCTCACGCATAGCTAAGCAGAGAGTTCGCAGCCCTTCGGAAGCGTATTCTTCGAGGTGAACCAGTATGGTCTCTGTGTAGGGGTTGTCTTTGCCAAGTCGCTCTAGAATGACAGTATCTGCACCTTTGGTATAGCAGATGATCTTGCCCTCAGGCGTGCGAAAGATCGTCGACATGCGCTTCCGCGTAGAATTGAATTCACAGACCGCAAGAAGCTCATATTCCAGTTGACGACCATCAACCTCAATGATGACAGCGCGTGGCTTCCGCGCCACAAATTTGTAGCCCAAGGTGACAGCCCCTTCAACAAGCGCGCCTTCATCTGGTGACGCTGCTTGGTATTTGATCTGGCCTTTCTCGCCACCTCTTTCCGGGATGACAGTATGGCACGTCGCCAGCAATGTGAGGAAATGATCAATAATGTTCTTGTTCTGATGTGACTGACGATTGTGCTCTAGCTGTTTGAAGTCATGTATGCCCACTTCAACACCGTCTTCTATTGTGGCTCGGCGATCTTCGGGTACTTCATCCGCGTACTGGATGCCAGCAATGGTCGATTGCTTGAACTCCATCACGTTGCAGGTCAAAGTGCCAGTCTTGTCGGAGAAGATGTACTCTATCTGCCCCAGCTCTTCCACCAAAGACGATGTTCGGCATTTGGCTGGCGTGTCGGTAGGCTCGTAATAGATGTCCAAATCAGAATCGATCAGGCTACCCGTGTAGTATTTGACGATTTCTATGGTGACGAATAACGAGATAGGAACCAGATTCGAATAGAGAACCCAGTACGTCAGGAGATCGCGGAAGAATTGCTTAGCACCATTGAATGTTTCCAGATATAGATAGCCATTGAGTGCTTCTCTGCGCGTAGACTGTATTATCACATCTCCAATAGAACTCATGATACTTAGTAAAATCAAAATTACCACGAGCATCAGGATTTGCTTGTTGACGAGTCTCTCTACTGCAGTAGTTTTGATGGGTGTGGCGGTTGCATTTCTCATCAGTTTCGTTTCATGGCCTGTGAACACCACGACACCGTGGATCCAAGGCGTGTTTCGAAGAGTGGCACCCCGGAGCAGAAGCTGATCAGGTGCCAGTGGCAATTCTTTCTCTCCTCCGCCGGCGGTCATGGTCAATGTTGCTTCATACGTATAAAGACTGCTGTTAGGCTGTTCTGAGCGGATCCTCCCACCTAATCTTGCTAACTCGGCAGGACTGACAAAGTCGGCAGTTTCCGGTATGGCCTGTTTGATTTTGAGATTTGTCTCACCGTCAAGATTAGCCGTCTCGATGTAGCACAGACCTTCTGGTTCTGATGATGCAAGGAGCACCAGATCGGCGGGGAAAGGCTGCTCAGACTCCACTCGGACAATGTCTCCTACAGCCACGTTGATCCACTTTGTGTCTGTGAATGAGGAGCCTTTGAGTGTCTGGGCTTTGGAGTTGTTGAGCTCCGAATCGGACTGCTTCCGCCTGTGGTCCTCGATGTATTCCTTGACCGCCGAGACCAACAAGACGATAGCAAGCGGAACAATGGTAGTGTATCGCGAAGTGGGCGAGATACCGGGTATTTGTTGCAGCACCGCGGTGAATAAGAAGAACAAGTTGGCGTATTTTGAGAATTGTTCATACAAGAATTTAGGTAGGAACGTAATGATGTTGTATTTGGTGGTAGAGATATGGTTGTCCACGTACTTGTTCTGTGCGTTGGCCGGAGGGTTGTTGAGGAGAATTATCCTGGGTCCCAGTGTGGAGGGATCTGGCTCACCACGTCCAAGCCCGAACCTGAAGATGCCCGAGGTTTCCTTCTTCTTCTTCTTCGTGTGCTGGCCATCATCGTAGGCACTGGCGCCCTGTTGACCTTGCTGAGCGGCGTGCTCCGTTAGCGGAAGGTCCATTTCCGAGTACTCGTTTCCCCGTCCGAGCATGTTCTTGACCCTGCCGGTCAGACCTCCTCCCAGGCTGAGGATACTATTCCTGTTGTGTGCCTGCTTGGATGCTCCACGCTGTATGCCTGGTGAGGTTTGATCAAAGGCTCCGCCCGCGGCGTAGTAGCCCGGCATGGAATGGTCGTCGTCGGTTGGTATGTCGGCATCGGAGTATCGCTGGTAGTCGTCAAGAGCGGACGTCTGCGGATAGGCCCTGTTGCTGGCGGGCAGGTTTGGTTGCTGGTCTCCAAACGCACCAGGCCCGCCCGGCAGACCTGCTGCCGGCCTGCTGCCGCCGACAAAGTCATCATAGGATACCGACGGCCGGCCCTGGGGCGCCTGGTCAGAGCTGTCTATATCGTAGCGGCGCAGCAGGTCATGGTCGTTGGCGGGCGGCCGTGCCCCGGAATGGTAGGTGGGCTGGTGGTCGTCCAAGTCGATCAGATTGTCGCTGTGCTGTGCACCAGCAGGCCTTCCGGCCATGGCGACCAGGTGCCTGCAATCGCTGCTGTCGGCCGGGTATCCAGAGGGCCCGCGGTCGTGGTGGTGCTGCTCGTGGCGGTGCTCGTGGTGGTGCTCGTGGCGGTGCTCGCGGCGGTGTTCGCGGTCGTGCTTGCGGTCGTGGGCGTGCTCGTCTGTCCGGGCGCTTGTGTCGGCGCGGCCGCCTGTCCCGGAGGTCCTGCGGAGGTGCGTTCGAGGTGTCTGCCCGGGTAGGGACCTACTATAGTAAGCTGCGCCAGGAATAGCAGCAGGCCCGGCCGGCGTAGGAGCGTTGCAGGGCGCGCGCAGCAGTAGCAGCAGCAGCAGCAGACGACAGCCGCTGTGGGCAGGGCCGACGAGTGTGCGAGTGTGTGCGGGTGGGAGTGGCAGCTGGAGTGGCAGCTGGAGTGGCAGCTGGAGTCACGGCGAACGGCACCTCGGCCGCGTTGCGTCTGTCGGGCTGGTTGGTTGTAGGTAGAGGCTGAGAGGTCTACCGTGGTCTACGTTGATCAGGCACGGACGCGCATCGTGTGAGGCAGTGCGCTTACTTCGTACCCTGGACGCCGTTCGGACATGCTGCGGCAGCTAGGCCTCGGAATGTACAAAGTACATGGACGACTCATGGTCATGCCCCGTCCTGCGTAACGCCTTCGAACTACCTATGTAGGTACCTACCTGCCTACCCGCCCACCTACCTACCTGCCTACCTGCCTACCTGCCTATGCTCAACCTTGGACGCTTCAAGCTTCGCCATGTGCCACCACCATCTGCAGCGTCATGGCTGCACGGAGAATTAATAGCATGGATTTGGTCCTAGAAAGACTTGCCGGATCCAATCGGGCCACCGTCTTACATTACGGAGTACCGGCCCTGAGCTCGCTGGGCGTAGAAGCGAAAGTATCGGTACGACACCGGAAAGAGCCTGGCATGACTGAAGCTGAAAGCAACAAGTGCCTATAGGCTATGGCGGACAGCTCTGCATTTATAGGAACAAGGCAATCAGGTAGGGCTATTCTAACCTGCCGCTTCATATGGTAACCAATTCTGACCGTCTGTATACCTAGTCAATCGGTAGAGCTTAAGGGCAGTCCGTGAACAGAGCGCGGCGAAGCCCTACCTATCCTATTGGATCAAACGGCCGAGATCACGTGTTCCTGTCAAGGCATAAATGAGGATTATCTCCTAAATTCTGATCGAGAGCATCGGTCGACGGTGGCACTTTGCAGGATGTCGCAACATCGAGACAGCTTTGCTCTAAACAGTTCTGCCTTCCGCAATATATGTCGCTGTAAAAGCATACGGGTTACATGACACTTTATATATCCTTGCTAGTCAGCCCTCAAAGTCCGCAAGACTGACACTTCGTTTCAAAACAAGCCCACCACTGATATATCAGGGTCAGCTACCCTGCTTATATGAAGCACTTCTACGGATAGTTCCGGGAGCGCGAGGCAAGGTGGTGCTCCTGTGCGATATACTTTAGATTGGTATGGAGCATATAATTCTCCGTGTCGGTACTTGCTTACCGGTCTGAATATGTCCGTTTCCGTCTCCACTACATACAAGCAATTGTGACCAGGATGCTATGTTGGAGTCTGCAAGTGCTATTTCTAGAAACGACTATTTAAAGGGCGGATTTTGTATACGACAGTTGTCTGAACTCTTCCCTACCTGAGCTTCAACGCCACAACATGCGTTCTTCAATTATTACCCTCTTGCTTTCGACCTCGGCCGCTGTGTATGGTTATGCCAACCCTATGTCATGCACAGGTGTTTGCAATGATGCTCACGATCCCGCCTTGATCCGCCGTGACGACGGCAAATATTATCGCTTCTCCACAGGAAATAAAATATCCATATACACTGCACCGAGTATTACCGGACCGTGGACAAAGAAAGGTGCTGCTATCCCCAATGGCTCCAAGATCGATCTCAACGGGAAGGATGACCTCTGGGTATGTTTGAGATATATTTGTCGAGTGCAGTAACTGGTCTAACATCACCCTTAGGCTCCTGATGTGACCAAAGTCGGCGATACTTACTATCTCTATTACTCAGTGTCGACATTTGGCGTGCAGGATTCCGCTATTGGTGTCGCTACTAGCAAAAATTTGGATACCTGGACAGACCACGGTGCAACCGGTATCGTATCAAAGGCGGGTAAGAATTACAACGCCATCGACGGGGCGTTATACTGGGATGGATCCAAATTTGTCATGTCTTTTGGCTCCTTCTGGGGTGGCCTCTTCTCTGTGGACATGGCTAATGCTCCTTTGAAGACAGGCGGTACTGCCACCACAGGAATTGCTTACAAGCCTGACGGAGAACACGCACAAGAAGCTGCATTCATTGCCAAGAATGGAAACTACCACTATCTATTCTTCTCTGTTGGAAAGTGCTGTGGCTTCGATGTGAACAAGCCCGCTCCAGGCCAGGAATATAAGATTCAAGTCTGCAGGTCTACTAGCGCCACGGGCGGCTTTATAGATAAGGCTGGCAGAAAGTGTACAGAAGGTGGAGGCACTACTGTGCTGGAAAGTCATGATTGGGTATATGGACCAGGGGGACAAGGTGTCTACTACGATCCGAGCCTGGGCCCTGTTCTATACTATCACTATGTAGACACCCGCATCGGCTATGCGGACGGACAAAAGAAATTTGGAATTAACAAGCTTGATTTCTCAACTGGCTGGCCAGTTGTGTAGAGTCTATACAGCTTAAAATGTTTAATACTATACCTATTAAAGAGTTCAAGCGCACCTTTAAAGAAGGCACAGGCGACGAGAGCTTAAATCAGCCAGCTCCTTCTAAAAACATCAGTCAAGGTAAGCGCTCGGGCGCGATTGTAACACCTAGTGGCTCTTGCATACCATTTCTGACATTGCGTAGAAGATGCGCTGATGCGGTCGTCATCGAAGACAGCCAGACCAGCTCAGATACCTACTCGGGCGACTCGCACGAAAACGATGCAGCCACACAGAAAGGCGGCCGGCTTGACATTTCGAGCATCTCAACCCTGAAGTGTCATAGGCGGGCATATCCTACAGTTGAAGGCGCTATCGGTAACCCATAGCAGCCGCTATGCAACCGCCACACCGCATAACCTACCCCACGACTATGCCCATGCGCTGGGCTACCACGTGCTGGTAAAATAGAATACTTCAATGAAATTCGTTACATATGGTATCAGTTGCCTGTCCTCTCCATTCATCTCAACGCTCCTTCCCATCGTTGTCCTCCCACAACAAGCAACTTAGTCCTTCTAAACGGTATAGTGGTCGATATTATTCCGCGTCGTTGGTCCACCATTCATCTTCTAGTAACTCTTTTGCGGTTGGGCGATCTCTCCAATCGAGTTTCATTATCTTTGATATGAAGATGTTGTCTCTCTGGCTTACTTCGCTCTCGGTGGTTCGCGAAAATGGCGTTGTCTTCTCTTTGGGGATATTTTGCATGATCAACACAATAGATTGGACCGTTTCTGGGTCTGCAATCTCAGCGATTTTGGCTGGGAAAGGACCAAAATATTTGAATTGCTCTTCGACAACCCCAAGCACATACTCTTCGTCATCGCGTTTCAGTCCTTTGGGTTGGAAAAGATTAAAGTGTCCACCGTAGATAAGGCTTACAAGCTGTGAAGACGTCAGCTTTCATTTATACTCATGATTGCAGTAGGACTGTGACGCACCATAGCACCGAAAGACCATATGTCAGCGGCAGTGTTCCATGGCAGTTCCATGAGAATCTCTGGGCTTGTCCAAATCGGTGCTCCCACCACAGTTCCAGATGTAGCCCACTCCGAGTTAGCCGGGTAGCATCCACCTAAGTCGCCTAGTTGGACGTCGGAAAATCGAATGTCGCCTTCTTGCAGATTAACGAACACGTTATCCGGTTTGACATCTAGATCATCTATTAGTCACACACAATCAATCATTAATCCAAGGTAGCAGTATACCTGTGTGCACAAACCCATCCTCATGTAAGGTCTTTATTGCTTCTAGTACGCATCGCGACACGTATCTGAGTTCTCTCCTATTCAAAGTTCTTGCAACGGACGCGTCTAAAAGGTCTCCTTGTAAGTACCTTAGGGCGATAGTCACAGGAAAAGATGGTTCGTCGATTTCATCGATCAAAGGTCGGAGGTACGGGGTGCGGTGCTGAAATCTTTTAAGTACATTTCTTTCGTTCTCTACCCGCGGGTGATCCAGAGCGCTCTTGATCACCACAAGCTCCTGCAAATGATTTCTAGTAATTGTAAGAATTTGTAATAGATATTAGAAGGATTCTGCTTACTTCGCAAACCATACAGTTTCTTGGATTTCTTTGGTAATCGTGTATTTACTAGCACGCCCCTTTAAAACCTGACCGGTTCGAAAGAGTAAAGACATAGAATAAATAGTATAAAAAGGTAAGCTTAGTAACAATTAGGATATGGATTGTTAGTCTTTCTATACTAGATATAGAGAATCTATATAGTAATACTATTAATATAAATAGACAAATAAATTTAAAGTACTATCTAGTTTTTTTTATAGATTTATAAATACTATTTTATCTATACTTACCTAGGAAAATAAATATAGTAGATTTTTTTAATTAGAAGCTTTTACTATTCTTTATTACTAGTATTAGGTATATCTTATTCTATACTATTATTAACTATATTATCCTTTTTAAGATAATAAAGTAGTTATTAGCTTTTATAAAAGGCTTAGTAAGTATTAGAACCTATAATATATTAATATAGAAGAGAGAGATTAAAAGGCTTATATTATAGGTACTAGATAGACTAATTACTACTATATAGTAATAGAGAGAAGTCTACTACTTATAGTATAATTTACTTTTTTATAATATAATTATTTAAATATAGGTATTATTACTTTAAGAAAAGTAATTTTTTATACTAATAATATTCTTTTTTTATAGTTAACTATTTTAGTTAATATTAAAATAAACAAAATTAATATTAGTATTATATTCTAGGCTTTTTTACTCTAGTTTACGCTATAGAATCTTTTTATAAGATTTTATAACCTTTTCTTAAGCTTTTTATTCTAAAGTAGTTTTAATAAAATCTTAGTAGAATTCTAAAATTAATACTCTTTTTTACTTTATTAGTTACTACTATTTAAAGTTTACTTTTATAAGGTATTTAAGTACTAGTAAATAGTAGCCTAAAAGTAATATATAAAAGCCTTACTTTCTATTTTTTTTATATTAATTTTCTTAAATTTTATAAGTTTATACTATATTTTAAGAATTTCCTAATAAGTTATTTTTTACTATTTTATACTATTTTAGTATAGAGTATTATAGGAGGCTTTTTTTAATAAGTATAAGACTAATTATATTAGATAGGTTTAGATTAGTAGATTTTATCTATTACCTATATATAATAATATGTCCTAAGACATTAGGCCGTATCCCCTCTAATAGAGATTAAATATATAAAGTTACCCTAATAGAGTCCTAGATAGTTATATTTCTCTTATCCTTTTATATAAGACCTATAGATATAAATATATATCTAAACCTATTATAGCTATTATACACTCCTATATACCTTTAAAAAAGTTTAGGACTCTCTTTAAATAGTATTTATACTTTATATTATTATTTTATAAAAGAAATATTATTTCTACTAGTAATAGCTTTAAGAATATTATAATTATTTAAAGATTATTAGAAAAGCTTTTATTAGGAATATAATTATTATAGGATTAGTTTCTAACCCTAACTAGTACTTTCTTTTATTTATATAGTTAGGATACTAAAAATCTTCTAATAATTAAAGCCTTTAGGTTTAGAACTTTCTTAACCTAGCTTAAGGATTACCTTTAGAAAGGTTATAAAGTATACTAAAGTAAAAACTTAAAGACTACTAATAACCTAAAAATATTAGAACTAATATAATACCTTTAAAAGTAACCTTTTTATTAAGTTCTATATTAATATAAGCTATAACTTAATAAGTATAGTAATCCTAAACTTTTTTTTTAAAATAAAAATAAAAGGCTACCTTAGATTCTAGTAAATCTACTATAGATAGCTAGTTTAACCCTATAGATACTTAAGAGGCTTCTAAACCTAAAATTAACTATTAAGCTATTCTATATAAACTTACTAATCTATATACTAAGAATATATAAATATAAGCTTACTAAAATTAATTTTTATTCTATTCCTCTAAGCCAGGGTTGTTCAATTACTAGTAATAGTAACATTATAATTACTAGTAATCATAATATTACTATTATGATTACTAGTAAGATTTTTTATTTTCTCTAATACTATATTATTCTAACTTTTTATAATTTATATATATACTTTAGTATTCTATAATCTTATATTTAACAGAACTAAAGATTTATATATAATTTAGAATAAAAAAATAGGACTAGTAATATTATGATTACTAGTAATAGTAATATTACGATTACTAGTAATAGTAATATTCGATGATTACTAGTAATTGTGCATCCCTGCTCTAAGCTAGTCCTACTCTCTATAAAAATACCTCTAACTATATTATAACTTATACTAAGTATTAGATTTCCTAAACCTTTAATAAGTCTAACTTCTAGCTTTATTACTTTATCTTAATATTATAAAAAAACTCCTAATATTAAAAATCTTAATAATAGAAAAATACCTAGCTTCTAATAATAGTAAGTATTAATCTAAGATTATTTAGAGATTAATATAGATTACTACTAGAATAAATAAGTATATATAGTATTAGTTTAGGGATATACCTTTAGTATAGTAAAAAAGTATCTAGAACCTTAATACTTAGTAGATAATATATCTAAGTATTTCTAAAATACTAAGTAAATAATTAACCTACTTAAGTTTTATTTTATTATAGGTAATAAAAGGGCTAAGTACTAGTTTATATTTAATTATCTTTAAATAGATAAGAGTAAATTCTTTCTAGCTTTTAAGTTTTACTTTTTTAGTACTATAATTAAAAGGTTTATACTATATATAAAATAGTTTTACTACCTATAGATAAAGATTACCTTAGTAATATAAGTACCTAATATAAGTTTTAAGTATCTCTAGTAAGACTCCTTTAAGACTATAGTAGAATACCTAACTACCTTTAATATAGAAAAAAGAAATAATCTTTCCTTACTAACTAGTATAAAAATTATATCTTATTTAGGATATAGTAATAATAAGTTATATACTAACTAATATATATTAGAACTATCTTAGAGTTATAATCCTCTTATATATATATATTATATACTAGTATAAACTACTATACCTATACTATAATAATTCCTAATAATACTAGTACCTAAAAAGCTTAAGACTACTAGTAGCTATTATAATTATAGTAAGGTAGGATATTATATAAATAATTATCTAAAGCTAAGAGTATATTAGATAGAAGTAGTACTAGAGTTAGAAGACTTCTATTAGTACCTAGGGTTACTCCCCCTAAGGTAATAATACTTATATCTAAATAACTATATTATAAGGAAATAAATTATACTATAAGTAGTAGACTCTCTTCTATTACTATATAGTAGTAATTAGTCTATTTAGTACCTATAATATAAGCCTTCTAATCTATCTTTCCTATATTAATCTATTATAGGTTCTAATATTCTAATTACTTCTACTCTATAAAAAAATTAAGTACTTAACTATAAAAAGAACTTATTTAATATTAAACTTATAGTATATACCTACTATACTATTAGCTTAGCTATTCTCCCCTATAATACTAGTAACCTCTATACTATAAGTTACTAAAACCCTTTTATACTTTTTAAAAATAAGTTATTACTATTTAGAAGATATTAGTAATAAAAAAAACTAAGCTATAAATAATATAACTAACTTACCCTTTTATAGGCTAAAATTAGCTAAAGTAACTAATTTATACCTAATTTTAAATAAACTAAATAAGGAACTATAAGAGTTAGAAAACTAGTTTTAGAAAAAAAAAAAGTAGTATAAACTTACTTACCTTTATAGAATTTAAACTAAATACCTTACTAAAAACTAATAAGTATTTTATAAAACTAATATAACTTTAATATTACTAGTAGTAGTAGCTACTATACTAATATTAGGTTTACTATAGCTAGTACTACTATACTAGTTTATAAAATATAATTAAGCTAACTTTAACTATTAAAAGTATAATTATAAGTAGTTTTTTAAAAGGTTATCCTAAAATTTCCTAACTAAAATATAAAAGGTTAAGTTTAGAGTTTAATACCTTTTAGAATCTATAAAAACTTTATAGAATACTTATTATATTAATTAAAAGTATTAAGAAATCTTATAGAAGCTAATATAGTTAAATTTAAAGATAGCTATATTAGATTCTTTTAGTTCCTAAATAGAAAGGTATTAATAAGCTTTTACTATATTAATAAAGGTATATATATTACCTTCTTAAATACCTATAGACTTATTAGACTATATATATCTATTTTAGAAAAAGCTTAGAAGTATTTATATACTAAAGTTATAGGTTATTAAATATATCTAGGCCTTACCTAAAGAAGTCTAGAAATAGCTATTTCTTTATCCTAAGGAGTATAGATATATACTTATAAAGGTTAAAATAGTAGCTAATACTATCTAGTAATAGTAAAGTATTATAACCGGGGCCGGGCTATACTGCTCTATTCCTAGTCCGTACTAAGATAGGTAAGACTAATATTAAAGGCTTCTAAAAGTAAGTTATCTAGTAGTAAGTAAGTATTATAGTAATTAGGTTTAGATAATTTAATTCTATTACTAGAATAATAATTATTAATCTATATAAGAGATAAACTATTTAAGTTAACTATAATAAGTATAATAATAAAACCTTTCTATCCTTATATATTTATTACTATTAGGGCTACTATTACTATCCTATCCTACTATTACTTACTTTATTTAATATTAAAGTAAACTACTAATAGCTACTATTACACTCTTAGGGTACTATTACTTATATTCCCTAATAGCACTATCTTAGCGTAATATTAGTTATATAATTCTTAGGTATTAGGCACTAATTACTGTCTTTATTCTATAGGTTATTCCTAGTAGTATCTATTTATCTTTTATAGGATTCCCTTTATTACTTTTTATAATATTACCTCCCCTTTTAGGATTATTATCCTAATATCTAAAAAGTATTCTTTTTCTATTCTATATTCCTAGGTAGCTATATAAAGGCCTCTACCCCTACTATTAAATTATAAGCCCCTTTACTCTTCTCTCTTAGCTATACTAAAGATTATATTAATCTATTATTCTTATAAGCTAATATTAACTAAAAAGTATTATACTTAAGCTACTTAAGTAGTAGAGAAGAGTTTAGAAATACCTTTTTATTATAATTATTATAAAGAGAAAAATCTTTAGTATTTTATAGATATAGTCTTTAGTTACTATATAGGCTATATTACAGTAAATACTAAGTATAATTTATTTATTTCTAAGGAAGTATAGGAAAAGGTTTAGGCTAAGAAGTATTAAAAGTAACTTAAGATTACGTATGCTAAGGAGTATTAGCTCCTTACTTAGGTAGAGACTATATATCTTTACTAGAAACTCCTAGAGGTTAAGGTATAAAAATATTTATATACTAATTAAGATCTTACTATTTTAAAACTTTAGAATTAAGTAAAAGAGAAGGTTAAGGGGGATATAGTCTCTAGTATAAAACCTCTTATTACTATACTACCTATATCTAAATCTTTAGCTAATCTTAGCTAGTTACAGGCTAATATTTATAACCCTTTATTTAATTATTCTTTTTTCTTTAATAATTTACTAGTTATTACTTATCTTAGTTCTTTTAGTAGTAATTATTTACTAATTCTATATAGTATATAAAATTTTCTACTAGTTCCTATATATTCTAATTTTCTAGCTATCTTTACTATTTTACTAGGTACTTCTACTAATAACTATCTTTCTATAGGTCCCTAATTTCTTTAACTTTATACTTATTATTCTTAAGTTTAATATTCTTTATAATTTTAGTATTTAGTAAAGCTAGTTTTAGTAGTTTTTTATAGAAGATAAGGTAGATATGTATACCTACTAGTAGCTAAAGTTTAAAATTTACTAGTTTTCTTTCTTTTAGAATCTTAAATAGTTCTATTTATAGATTATCTAATTTTTTATATAGTTACTTAGTTTTTAAGTTCTATCTTAATAAGAAAACTTTATCTCTTTTTTTAAAGGTTAGTTTTTTAATCCTTTACTTATTTATAGTCTTAGATATTATAAGGTTTCTTTAAGCTATATTCCTACTTAATTCTATATATAATTCTCTTATAAGGCTTAACCTCTATTCTACTAATACTATAATACTTACTATATCCTTAGAATCTTAATAAGTAGTTAGCTTATATCTATAGTTTATATAGTATAGGAAATATCTTATTATTACTAACCTAGAGCTATTATATACTAACTAAGCTATTAGTAGGAGTTTAACCTAGTTATCCTATAGCTTATTAATATATATTCTTAAATACTACTCTAGTATCTAATTTATTCTTTTAATTTATCTATCTATTTTAAGGTAAAAGCTTATTAAGAGCTTCTTCTTAGTTTTTAATTTTACTAGAAATATATCCTAGTATTTAGATATAAATAGCTTATTTCTATCTATAATAAATTCTTTAGGTATTCTATACTCTAATACTAATACTTTTATAACCTTATATATATATTCTTCTACTATAATTAATTCTTTAGTAAGTATAAATTTTACTACTTTAGTTAATTAATTAATAATTACTAATATTAAGTTATAAAGTTAGGTAGACTTAGGTTTTAATAATCTTAGAAGCTTTACTATAAAGTCTATTATAATACTAGTCTATAGTCTTTAAAATAGTTCTAAAGGCTATAGTAGTCTATAAGGCTTATATTTTTTAAGCTTATTTTAGTAATATACTAAATAGTTACCTAAGATTTCTTATACCTTTATTTATAAGTATAGTATTATAAATACCTTAAATAGTTTCCTTACTATTTCTTTAATTCTTATATATTTATATTTTTTTAATTTATATAAATTCTTAATAAGATTTATTTTTATATATAGGAGTATATATATTTAGTCCATTTAAATTATATTTTAGTACTTCTTTTTATTTTATAATAGTTTATTAGAGCTATTCTATTCTAGCTTAAACTACTAATTAGCTACTCTCTACTACTATTATTAGTATATAGTTTCTACCTACTTAGCTACTTTAGCTACCTTAGCTAGTTTTAGCTAGTTATACCTTAAGCTACTATTAGGTATCCTCTTAAGTACTATATTATATAGTTCCTTATAGCTTTCCTTATATAAACCAGATTTTTAGCTTAGAGTATCTACTACTCTATTAAGTAATCCTATATAATATATTATTTTAAAGTTAAACTAAGCTAATATCTTAGCCTATTAAACTTATTATTAGTTAAGTTTCTTAGTTATTATAAAACTTACTAGATTCTAGTAATTAGTATAAACTTTAATCCTATAGGGTAACCCTAATAGGTATACCTCCTATTATTTAAAGGTATTAACTACTCTAAGTAGTTCCTTATTATAAATATTATAGTTAAGTTCTACTCTAGAAAACTTCTTAGAATAGTAGAATACTAGTCTCTATTTCTTATCTAGGTACTACTATAATAATATAGCTCTAAGTATATAATCTTATATATTAGTCTTAACTTATATCTTATATATTAAGTTATATATTTATAGTATAGGTACTTTAAGAAATATCTATTTAATTTAATTAAACACCTTTTAATATTTTTTATCCTATTAGAATCTTACTTTTTTTTTATAATCTTAAAAAGTAGTACTATAATTTTTAAGTAATCCTTAATAAACTTCTAATAATAGTTAGTAAATCCTAAAAAGAACTATATATCCTTAACTATTTTAGGGGTTAGCTATTCCTATATAGTTACTATTTTCTTTAGGTTTATTTTAACTCTTTCTATAGATATAATAAAGCCTAGGAATTCTATTTCTTTAATATAGAATTTATACTTTCCTAGCTATAGGTATAGCTTATATTCTTTTAGCTTTCTAAGTACTTTCTTAACTTATTTAATATATTCTTTTAGTATTTCCTTAGAGTATACTAGTATATTATTTAGGTAAGCTATAATAAAGATTCTAAGGTATTTATAGAGAGTATTATTTATAACTAATTAGAAGGTTACTAGTATATTAGTTAAACTAAATAGTATAACTATATATTTAAATAGTTTATATTTTATTTTAAATACTATCTTCTATTTATTACCTTCTTTAATTCTTATCTAGTAAAATCCTTCCTAAATATTAAACTTTATAAACTACTTAGCTTCTTAGAGTTAATCTATAAGCTCTAATATTAGTAGTAAGGAATATTAGTTCTTTTAAGTAACTAAGTTTAATCTTTAAAAGTTAATATATAGTTATTACTTCCTATTAGGCTTTTTTATAAATAGTATAGGTAAGGCTATTAGGCCTTATCTTAGTTAAATAAATTCTTTTTTTAAGTTTTTTTAGAGGTACTCCTTTAGCTTAGTATTATACTTAGGTAATATAGGGTATATTCCTTCTAGTATTAACTTTACTTTTTTTTAGGATAATCTTATAATCCTAGTCTTAGTATTTAGCTAAGTCTATTACTTTATTTTTTTTAAATAGTTTTCTAAACTTATTTATTTAATATTTTCTTAGTATATCTAGTAGTAGTAGTCTATCTATTATAGGTATAACTTATTTTAACTATATAACTCCTATCTATTAAGAGTCCTTTTTATAGATTTTTATAATCTTATAAAATAAAATCTTACTAATCTTCTTTTTTCTAGGTAAGCTTTAGATTATTAGGCTTAACTCTTTTTATATATTAGTTATAGGTAGACCCTAGGTACGGATATTTATCTTATAATAGAGGGTAAATATAAAGGAAATAATAAGTTATTAATTACCTAGAGTAGGGAGTTGTAATAGGTTTAATTTAGGTATTTAAAGTCTTATCCTTTGTATACTAAGGTTAGAGGACTCTATATATAAGGGAAGGGGCTA